>RJWJ010010758.1:0-46162 GCA_004363605.1 Indri indri | reverse complement strand
ACGCTTTCCGAGCTGCGACCCCCAAGGCTCACCTCCCGCAGGTGCAGACGAGGTTCAGGTGCGACCATCCCGGAGTGCGCGCGCTGGGGCCGCCCGGCCCGCACGCGGTCTCTGTTCTCTCCTCCTTGCAGAGCAGCCGCGGCCCTGCGGGCCTGACCCGCCTCGTCAGCTGACAGCCACCGCCGGGGAGAGCCTGGGAAAGCGTTTCTGACTGCAGCCGTAATTAATTGTGCTTTATTTTCCACTTAAGCATCTAATGATAATCCACCTTCGTTGAAAAATAGAAATTCCAGCTTCTCGGACGTCTGCCTTCGGAGCACGAGGGCCGACGACTCTGCCGAAGGCGGCCGCCGAGGGCGGTTCTCCAGCGCTCCCCGAGGTGCCGCAGAGACAAGTTGGCGAGGGAGGAGAAAGCGCCCCGTCCCCGCCCGCGCGGCGGCCCACGTTAGGCAGACGGCGGAGCGTGCACCGCGGCCGTGCGGAGGCAGCCGCGCCCCTTCCGTGTCCCCCACGGCGTAGTCTCCTCAGAGCAAGGACCCCTCGGACGCGCTCGCTCAGGAGGGTTCCAGAAGGCGCCCACAGCCCCATGGCGCCCTCGGCACGGCGACTCTGACGCCACCCAGGACGGGAGTCGCGGCTGACGACTCGAGTGAGGCTCTGGAAGAACAAAACCCCTCGGATGTGGGGGCAGTAAGGCTTCCAGGCTCCCTTTACAGATGGAGGCGCGTCCTCTCCCAGAATCCGCGTGCAGGTGTGACGCCAACTCACAGAGTCGGAGCAGAGCAAAGGGGACGAGCGGAGGAGGGCAGAGGCAGGAACGGCTTCGTCTTCATTACAAAGCCCTGCTCTGACCCGACTCGCTGTAAATAACTGCTTCCTCGGCAAACCCGCGCGCTCCTGAGAGCGGGGCCTGCGCGGAGACAGGGGACCCCGCGCGCACGTGCCCAGTTGATCGTGCGTAGAGACGTGCGGAGGAAACACCTGTTCGGACCTCCCGCCCGAAAGCCCGCTGCTGCCGCAGAAGGCCCTCCCGCTCCAGCCGAGCCACGCTGTCCGCCTGCCGAACTCTGAGCGATCTGGGGCCGGGGGAGGGGAGCTGGGAATACCAGCCCGTGGTCGGCCCCGCCGGCCCTGGACGCAGGGTGGTCCCGCCCCCGTGGCCAACCAGGGCGCCACACGGAGGAGCCCGGGCACGGCGGAGCCCCCGGCAGCCTCCACGACTTCGCTCCTCCGCGTGCTCCGGGGAGGTGGGCCGGGCCCCGCGCAGCAGGAGGGTGTTCAAAGCCCTGCAGGTGACCAGTGTGTGCTCGGGGCTGGGCACGGCAGCTACACGCCAGCCCTACACCCTGCTTGCGGGCTTCCTCCCGCCCCCGGGTCTGCTCTCCCCAGCACACGTTCGCCCACGGGCGTCCCGATGCCACGTGGAGGGACATTCTGGGACCCACACGAAGTCCAAGTCACAAGGGAGCGGAGTTACTCCAGCGTCCCAACGTGGGAGGGACCCGCCCAGCTCACCGCGCTCTCCTGTGCCTTCATTCAAACCCATTTTCTTCTTATCTTAGGGAACTTGGCCCCAGAAGTAAGTAATTTATACTCCGTTCAAATATTAAACACTTTCTGATAATTTCGTGGTGTTGCCTTTAGTTTTAATGTGTCTATTCTGAAGATTATGAATCATTTTGATCATACAGAAGTCATTAGTTCTGAAACAATTTGCTGAAGCAGGATTTGTCCCATCCTGGCCATGCGGTCACTCGATGCGGACGCGGCAGGACCCTCCGGAACAATCTGCTTCATGCAGTCCTCTCTTGGAGCAGCAGTCGCTGTTTGCTGGCCTCTCCTCCCCTTGTCTTGTCTCTGTCTGTCTCTGTCTCTCTGTCTCTGTCTCTCTCTCCCCTCCCGGTTCTGTCAATCTGCAGCCTGACAGCCACATCGCAGACTGTTAAGTGAGGAAACGTGGACACGCTCTGTCCCCAGCAGATAGACGGGAAGGACGGATTTGTTTGCTGATTTGTATTCTGGGGTCAGGCTGAGGCTTGACGCCTGTTCCTCGCGCTGCGTCTGCACAGGCCCCGTGCTGGGCAGCGACCGCCTACCCGGGAACCTGGAGCCCTGAGCGTGTGGCAGAGCCAGTCGTCCGACCTTCCAGCGTTGCCCCTGTGCGTTAATTGGCAACTGACCCGGCTGTTAACTGAGCGCCAGCACACAAGAGCAGTCAGAACGGCCCCCGCCCTGCAGAGGTGAGGCTGCGTCATGCTCTCTGTCGAACATGCCCTGGGGGCTGGAGCCGCCAGGCCCATGGAGGAGGAGCTGGAAAGAGGCCCCAGAGTCAGCAGTGGGCAGAGAGGGCTTGGCCTGCAGGGCTAGGTGAGCTCGGCTGTGTCTGCATCGGGCTGCCTGGCCCCACCTGCCTGCAGCCCGTGGAGGCCACATCTTCATGCAGCTCCCACTCCAGCCTCAGGGTAGGGGCGGTGGGAGGCTGCGCGTGGACAGATCTGTGCAAACCCACCACACACAACGGGAATGAAAGGATGCACAGCCCAAACCCTGCCGACAGCGAGTGACTTCATCTCCAAAGACAGAATCATGCCACAGTTCCTGCTCTCGACAGTTACGTTTTAGCTTGTTATTCTGCATTTACTTGCAGTGCAGTTTTAATTCAAACAATATAAACATTTTAATAGCAAGCACAAGTCCATCCTAGAGCCAGCTCCAGAGATCACCAAGCCCAGGTGGCGGTTTGCTTCACACCAAAGACACAATCCGGACGCACCTACGAGAGCTTGGCACACGTCTCTTAATATGGTTTCTGAAAATATACTTTTAACATTTTTTGAATTGTGATATGGGAAAACGGACTGTTCGGGTGTGAAGCCCTACAGGTTTTAGCCGTGCATATTCTACAAACATTCAAAACGAACGTGTAACCTCGGAAATAACAAAGCAGTGCCTTTGCCCTTCAGCTCGGCTTCTTCGTACCAGGTGGAGAGCAGAGCTAGAGTCACACCACGCACAAGAGGAAACTCCAAATGAATCGGGGACCCGACGGCAAGAGAAGAACCATGCACGTCCAGCAGAAATGGGGTGAGTCCTCCCCAGCCAGAGGGACAGGACAGCTGACCCCAAACCCAGGGGCAATGAAAGAGAAAATTTATAAATTTGACTACAGAATTTTTTTAACTGAATAGTAAAAACACCATTTCAAAATCACCGTAAACATAAACATAGAAACACCCTAAGCAGAGCTAAGAGGCACTTGGCCAGCCGGGAGGGAGTGGTCACCACATGGACGCAGACAAGACCGCTAGACGGAAGCTCCTGGGGCCAACAGCCCCGCGGGAACCAGGAGGCAACAACCACCGAAGAGATGTGAAACGGTCCTCGGACATGTAAACAGCATGACAACTCCTTGTGGTGAGGACATGGGGGCCGGCACCGGGTGTGGCTGGGACCCCGTCAGCAGGGAGGGCGGCAGCACCTACCCCTGGGCCAGCGCCTTGCGCCCGGCGTCCCCGCGGAGACTCGAGTGCGCAAGTTCACTCGCTGCAGCGTTATTTAGTTGCAAGACACTGGACACAGCCTGGACGCTGGCTCAGGAGATACCATTCAGCTCTGGGCCGTCCCGCCACAGGGCGCCAACTGTCCTAAACAGACACTAATTTAGTCTGGTCGTGAGGAAACATCAGCCAAACCCCAGCTGAAGGATGCTCGCCAAGTACCTGCCAGTCCTTTTTGAAAGCATCAAGGTCATGAAAGTCAAGGACAGACTGAGGAGCAGAGACGGGCGGCTACGTGCCGTGCGGGCAGCTGGGCGGCCCTGGCCAGAGAGGCGCGAGGACGGCAGTGCCAGGAGCAGCTTGCGCAGGGCCCGCGCCAGCGCTCACCCCCGTGAGCTGCGATGGTGATGCAACGTTGACACTCTGGGGCGCTGAGTGCCGGGTATGCGCCAACTCTGCACGCTTTTTGCAACTCTTTTGTAAACCTAAGATTTTTTTAAAAATCTTTCAAAAATCACTCTTCCATAGACCCATCTGAAAAGAAGAAATAAAGAAAAGGAAAAAAAGAACAGAGAGAACCTGGTTTTCTTGGCTTTTGCTTGTGTTTGTTCAAGTTACCATTATCACCTAGTTGAATGGAACATGGTAGCCACGTGGAACTAAACCCACCAGTACCAGACTTTAAATTTTGTTTGGAGACTCAAATCCCTTCAAAACAAAAAAAGTAATTTTTAAAACAACGATAGAATGTGTGCATAGGCCAGGTATGCTGGCTCACACCTGTAGTCCCAGCTGCTTGGGAGGCTGAGGCAGGAGGATCACTTGAGCCCAGGAGTTGGAGGCTGCAGTGAGCTATGATGACATCACTGCACTCCAGCCTGGGTGACAGAGTGAGACCCTGTCTCAAAAAAAAAAAAAAAAGGGTGTTAGGGTGGAAAGCCTACTAGGTGCTCCCGGTGCGAGGAAATCGTAGGATTAGGTGTCCCTGATACTTTCGCAAGTTTGCCTCTCCCAAAGCACATGTGCTTGTAAAACAGAGGGTGTCGATGGCCAGAGCAGTGTTCCCTCCGCCATCCTGCAGGACCCCACCCAGAGGCTGGCTCTAGAGCTTTAAGGAAAGAAGCCGTCTCCACAGCATGACGGTGCGAGGCGCAGCAGCGCGTGCTGGTGGAGACGCTGCGGCAGGTTGCCCAGAAGATCCGCGAGGTCACTGATGAAGGTGGCCACGCTGAACAACAGATTTTCCATGTAGACAGAACAGCCTGGGATTGGAAGAAGATGCCGTCTAGGACTTTCATAGCCAGAGAGGAGAAGTCAGTGCCTGGCTTCAAAGCCTCAAAGGGACAGGCTCATTGTCTTGTCAGGGGCTAATGCAGATGGTGACCCCAAGTTGACGCCTTTGCTCACTTGTTGTTCTGAGAATCCCGGAGCCCTTCAGAATTACGCCAGCGGTACTCTGCCTGTTCTTGTAAGCCCACTGTTGAGACCTGCTGCTCAGAAAAAAACAAAGTCCTTACAAAATATTCCTGCTCATTGACATGCAGCTGGTCACCCAAGAGCTCCGATGGAGAGGTGCAAGGAGACGGATGTTGTTTTCATGACTGTGAACACAGCTTTCACTCTGCAGCCCATGATCGAGGAGTAGTTTCGACTTTCAACTCTTATTATTGAAATAAGATACACACTTACGAGACAAATGGATCTGGGCAAAGTAAATTGGAAACTTTCTGGAAAGGATTCACCATTCTAGATGCCATTACGAATATTAATAAGAAGAGAATTAGAATCAGAAGTGGAGCCTGAGGATGGGACTGAATTGCTGCAATGTCGTGATCAAACTTGAACAGAGGAGGAGTTGCTTCTTATGGACGAGCAAAGAAAGTGGTTTCTTGAGATGGAAGCTACTCCTGGGGAAGATGCTGAGAACATTGTGGAAATGACAACAAAGGATTCAGAATATTCTGTAACTTAGTTGATAAAGCAGCAGCAGGTTTGAGAGGATTATTTCCAATTGTGAAAGAAATTTTACCGTGGGTAAAATGCCATCAAAGAGCATCGCATGCTACAGCGAAATCTTTCCTGGAAGAAAGTCAATTGATGAGGAAAACATCACTGTTGTCTCATTTTAAGAAATTGGCACAGCCAGCCCAGCCCTCAGCAGCCAGCGCCTGAGCTGCCCCTGGGGGCCTGGACCTGATCAGGACCCTCCCCGAGCAAAGAGGGTACAACACACTGAAGGCTCAGACTGTCATTAGCATTTTTTAGCCATCAAGTATTTTTAATTAAGGTGCGTATGTTGTTCTTTTAGACATAATTGCCACTTAACAGACAACAGCGTCACGTAACATGATTACCACTTAACAGACGACAGTGTCACGTAAACAACTTTTACACGCACTCGGAAACCAGAAACTTGGTGAACGGACCCACAGTGTCTCCATGGCGGTGCACTTCACCTGTCTCTAGAAACTTCCCCTGTGTGGCGCTCTGTCTGCACGTCTGAGCCCGACGTGCGTGTGGATGCTGCCCCTGCCTGTCTCGGGGCTCCGAGCTCCGTGACGTTGTCCAAGTGCAGAGTCACCCCCAGTCGACAGTCGGAAACTCTCCCCGCCGGCAGGGCGAGCCCATCCTGGAACAGATCATAAAATTCTTATTTTCCTCCCGCCAAAAACATATCTGTTCCAAAACAGAAAAACTATGTCATTCAGAAGCGAACCAGGTGTGTTTGGAAAGAACAAAAACACGTCTTACGTGGACACGTTGACACGTGGACAAGTGCGTCCCTTTTAGAAGCTACTGGAAACTGCGCCGAGAGCTTGTCCCTATGAGTGGCTGAGATCATCAGGGGTGCAGGAAAGACACCGTCATTTTCCCAGAACAGCCTGTGCCCGAGTGACCCGCGTCACAGGCAGGAGCCGCGGGGCAGAGCTGCGGGACCCTCGGGGCCAGACCGCGGCAGAGGGAGGCGCAGCCCGAGTTCAGGACGTTGCTTTGTCTGTTTATACGAAAGACTTTGGGGCCTTTTTTTGACTCCTGTACATTCTAGAAAGGCAACTTTGAGAAGCCACTGCTGCTTTTCCTCCTCCACCACCTGAGAAAAGCAGGGACACAGGCACAGCTGGTGCTGCCATCGTCGTCCCCCTTGGTGCCAAGGCACCTGGTGGCACCTCGAGGATAGACGTGCAGCAGCTCCCGCCGTCCGCACCCCAGGCCTGACCTCCTGAGATGTGAAGACGGAGGGCTGCAGGCTGCCGACCCCCAGGGGGGACGCCACTTCACCTGCCCCGACGAGCAGGTGACGCTGACAGCGCTTTGCGCCTTGACCTGTCCTGACGGGACCAGGATGGAACACACAGCACCCCCTGGTGATGCTGCGCCGCGCCCAGTGCGCAAAACACGGACGTTCGCGTTTCATCCACCTCAGAGGAGGTGGCGGCCCTCTCTGCCCTCTGCCCGCTGGGGTTTGGACTCAGTTCTTGTCTACACTGGTGTTCCGCAGGCTCAGAGAGCCATCCCAGGCCCCTTTCTGAAGAGACCGAGAGCCCCTCCTCCCGGCCGAGGGCAGCGGGGGCCTCTTCTGCGCTGACGCTCCACGGCGGGCAGGGAGCGCCGGAGAAATTGCTGCTAAAGAAAGTGAATGAACAGCCTCGAGGGGCAGGAGGTTCCCCTGGTTCGGTCGTCTCACAGAGGATAAATGAAGACACGTCGTGTGGGCGGGAGGCAAAGCCTGGAGGTGTCCGTCCCACCCTCGCGAGCATCGCCTCTGGAGTGGAGATGTCTACACTGGGAAGGTTTCACGTGCTTCTCCCGCCACAGACGGAGGCTGCCTTGGCCCACGGCGGCTCTGCTACTACCCCCAGGAGGAGCAGGACAGGCGCCGGGCGCTCCCTCCAGCCTTTCTTCATTAACGCCCCACTTGGCCAGAAAACAGAAGGTGCGTATCTCGGAAGCTGGGCTGCGGAAGCTGCTCCTCACGACCACTCACCCTCTGTCAGCACGGGCGGCCGCAGGCCAGGCTGAGGGGCGGCTCCTCCGCCTCCCCTGCGGCTCCCGACACGCCGTGCTTGGTGCTTGGTGGGCATTTTGGCATCTACGCAGGTGGGAGTGGGTGTGACGCTTACCATGGCTGTGAGCAGTGATTTCTCTGAGAACTTAACATTCCATAACTTCCAGAGCCAGAGACCCTCCTGACACACGCATGCACACGCACAGTTTTACATAAATCACACCGTGTTATGCAGGCTGGGATTTTTAAATACACTCTATTTTTAGAGCAGTTTTAAGTTCACAGCAAAATTGAGAGGAAGGCACCAAGCTCTCCCATCTGCTCCTCCCCTACAGGCGCACGGCTGTCCCCAGAGTCCCCACAGAGGGGGCGTTTGCCAGTCAGCGAACCCGCCGGGGCACAGTCCGTGGGTCTGGACCAAGTACAGGACCATGTCCACCGTGAGTGTGTCACACGGGGCAGATCGCAGCCCTGCACGCCACTGTGCCCGTCCGTCCCCCACCCCGGCAGCCGCTGACTTTTCACTGTGTAGCTCGACCTCGTCCAGAAGTCGAGCGTGTGGCCGTTCCAGGGTGGCTCCCTGGCTTAGGGATTCGTGTGTCAGGTCCCTCCATGTCCTTTCCTGGCGTAGGAGCTCGTGTCTCCCTCACGCTGAATCCCACCCCCTGGATGCCGCGGTTTCTGTCCACTCACTGCCCAGCCGGCGCGAGTCCTGTCGCTTGTGGGTAAAGCTGCTGTGAACATCCGCGTGCAGGTTTGTGTGGGGACCGAGTCTTCAGCTCTCTGGGTCCACACTGCGGAGCGTGGCTGCGGGTCGTACAGAACGAGCGTGTTCGGTTTTGTGCGAAGTGGCCACGCTGCCTCCACCACGTCCCGTCCCCGCCAGCCGCGGCGGGGGCTCCTGTTCCACATCCTGCCGGGCACTTGGCGCCGTCATAGCCGGGACTCGGCTGCTCTGTGGGGCGTGGGGGGGCTTGTGTGTACTTGCGTTTCCCTGCGCGTGTGCTGGTCTGCCGTTTGCACGCCTGCCTTCGTCAGACCTTCATCAGACGTGCGTTCTGCTGTTTCCTCCCGGTGGCCCATCTGGGTTCTGCTGTGTGCTGGGTTCTCGCAGTGCAGGCTTTGCTTCTCTCCTCTTTACCACTCACCTCTGCCCACTGTTTCCTACCACTGCCACGGTGTCTCTGTCCCTGCCGCGTCCTCGCCCACAGAGCTACACACAAGTCAGACCCTCCTAGACACAGACGGACACGTGTAAAGTCAAACAAATGTGCGTGGGGATATCCGGTCATTTTCGGGTTTATGAAACTAGGATCACACTTTGCTGCTTCCTCGCATCTCATTTTTCTTCCTTGACCGTACCCACGGATCCCTGCAGACTAAGTGGCACAGCGCTGATTCGTTTTTCCTAACGACTGCTCGAAACTCCGCAGTGAGGAAGCACCACCATCCACGTGCCCGTGTCAGTCGCGGGGCCCATGGCGTCTCCAGACACCGCCACGCTGACCATGCTGTGAGGAGCTTCTCCCGACACGTCCTCGTGCACAGCCCGTCCCAGGCCTGGGGCTGGCGGGCGGAAGGCGCCGCACTCTGTGAGTTGGCCCCTTCACCCGGACCCCGCCCTCCTCGCCCCATCCTGGCAGACCCGATGCTGGGTGTACCCCACCCCCTCCTGGGAGCCCCTCGAGAAGTTCTGGCTGCAGCAGCATCTCCTCGGCCCTGAGGTGCCCCCCACGCTCCTGTGCCCCTCACCTGAGTCCCAAGAGGGCTGCCACCTTCTCCTTTCTGTGGCCGGACAGCCATGAGCAGCAGCGCCGCCACGTGGCAGGGGCTGCCGCTGCAGAAGCGTGCCGGGTACCAGGGGCTCTGGCACAAGGAGCAGCTGGACGGCAGCGCCCTAGGAGCGGAGGAGAGAGATGAGGCCCTGGCGTCCGCAGGGGACAGGGCAGGGCAGGGCCGGCGGGGCGGCGTGGACGTGGCTCACACGTGGAGGTTTACACGCTGCAGTCTGAGGGGAGGCAGCAGTGCAGGGTGCTCTCCAGTGACCCCGGCCACCTTAGGGGAAACCGGGTGGTTTCCAACGGGGCTAAGGAAGGGCCTGTTGCCAGGCAACCCAAGGAGCTTCCCAGCCACCCACTGGTGACCTGTGTCCCGGGTGACCCACCCGGTGCCGCGCACACTGCAGGCGTCCGTGAGTCTGTGCTAGTGGATGGACGATGCTTTGAGCGACCAGGTCAGGGGCCCCGTGTCTGCAGGAAGGTCAACGCTGTGGCTTCAGGCGAACGTCCTGCCTGGGCGGGTCTGGCGGTGAGCCAGAACCTTCGGGAGCAGGGCGGCGTGGACCCAGGCTCCAGCCGAGGTGTGAGCCCCTCCACCTCCCACCCTGGCGTGTGCACGCTCAGGTCTGCACCTTTGCTTAGGGCTGGGAGGAGGATGCTGGCGGAAAGGACTTGGCAAAATGCCAGCGTATGATTTCTATGTGAGTTCACATCAGCCTCCGTGGTGTAATTTTCAAATACAGACGCAGATCATCGACTGACGGGAAACATCCTCTCTGTTGTTTGACATCCAGCAGCCTCTTTAGAAACAATGCAAGCTTTGGCCTAAGAGAGCCGTGAGGTTTATGACGGGGACAGGGGCAGGCGAGGCCCCTCCCTGAGTCACTGTCCCCGACGCCAGTGCCGCCAGGGAGGCAGGTGCTGGCTTCTGCTCCATGTTCCCGAGGTGGCGAGAGCCCGGAACCGTCCGTCACGGAAGCCTCCGACTCATAAATGATCTTTTCGAACCCTTCCAGCACCAGCCTGGGCTGATCGGGGGTTTCTGCGCCACATCCCAGGCCCGGTCTCTTCTGCCAAGCGCCTGGAGGTGGCTTTAATAAGCTGTAGCAGCGCCAACACTTAGAAAAGGGATTTAAAAATAAGAATCAAACGGCATGATTCACCCCTGCATGTGAGCACCCGGACGGAGAGAGAGAAGTGAGAGTTCGGAACTGGGCCGCAGCTGGAAGCGCTGTGGGAGGAGCCCTCGGTGACAGGAGGGGACGGCCCCTCGGCGAGGGAAAGTCTGTCCCGCGTGTGCCCACACAGCGCGGGGAATGTGTGTCCTCCACGTAACGTGGAAACCCCATTTGTGGGGGTTCAGGGCCCCCCGCGCCTCAGACTTGATCTTCCCGCAGTCCAAGGTGGCCTCAAGCCCGCCCGCGCCTTCTGGCCTCCCTTGCCGCCCGCGGCCCGGGGAGTGGCCAGATGCCGAGCCTTTGCCAGGGCTGACTAAGTCTTGAGTAAACAGCTGCCATTTTGATAAATGTCACTTGTCCTGTTGCTGTGGGTTCTTCCTGGCTTTGAGCAAATATTTACTGCACTGATCAACGGCGCAGTGCGGTGCTGCCGTCCACAACACCATTCCTCTGCCCCTCGGAGGGGTCCAGCGTGGAAAGCGACCTCCGTGCACCAGGGTTCCTCACCGAGCACTGACAATTTACTCAGGGTAATTCTGGCCCTGGAAACAGAAAGTTTTTTTAACCTCCTGTTTTAAAAGGCAAAATAAATCTTTTGTTGTATTAAAAGATGAACTCAAGTTAATGGACCCGAAGTACTTGTCAGGCCATCGAAGGAGATGTGCTTCACCTTGCTGCGATCATGGCCAAAAACAGTCAGGGCATCTCGGTGGCAAGCGCCCAGGGCTGTCGGAATTACTGCACCATAAAGTCAGCCTTCAGGGACGTGTAACACAGAGAACTCCTGCAACTAAACAACAAAAACAAACAGCCCGATTCAAATACACGCAAAGGACTTGGACAGACATTTTCCTCAAAGAAGATAAAATGCAAACGGCCAATGAACACATGGAGAGACGCTCGGCATCACACACCATCAGGGAAACGCAGACCAGAACCACGGTGAGCTGCCACCCACACCCATCAGGATGACGAGCATCAAAAACACACAGAACAAGTGCTCGGAGGATGTGGAGAAATTGGAACCTTGTGCCCTGCTGCTGGGATCGTAAAACAGTGCAGCCGCTGTGGAAACCAATTTGGTGACTCCTGAAAACCTTGAACACAGAATTACCACGAGATCTGGCAACTGCCCTCTGGGTATATGCCAGAGAGACATAAGCAGGCGCTTCAGCAGATACTGTAGACCACATCCGCGCAGCCAAACGCAGAGACAGTCCAGCGTCCACCAGCAGGTGAAGGCGCAGACAAAATGTGGGAAACCCATACGGTAAGATGTCACTCAGCCTTTAAAACAGGACTAAGATTCTGCCACAAGATACAGCGTGGATGAGCCTCGCAGACATTGCACCAAGTGACGTAAGCCAGACACAAAGGACCAACACTGTGTGAGTCCACTCAGGTCACAGAAGTCAGAGTCACAGGACAGAAGGTGTCACCGCAGCTGGGCAGGGGGAGCCCTTGTTCAGTGGGGGCAGAGTCTCAGTTTGGGAAAAATGAAGACATTCTAGAGATGAACGGTGGTGACGGCTCACATCACGGCGCCTGCATTTCATGCCACGGAGCCTTGCACTTACGAATGGTCAAAACGGCAAGTTTATGCTGTGGGTATTACACCACAATTTTTAAAAAGAGCCTTCCGTGACAGTCTCAGGATGAGCGGGCTTCACTGAGCGGGAGACGTCAGAACCTGCCAAGGACGGTCGTCCCTCCCACCCCAGCAACGACTGATCTTTCGCTGTCTCCATGGCTCTGTCTGTCCAGAAGGTCGTGTGGTTGGAGTCACGCAGCGTGGAGCTTTCCAGATGGATTTCTTCCACTCAGAGAGACACAGGTGCGGCTCCTCCGTGCCTTTCTTTCCTTTTGCTAACTGTAATAGACGTAGAGGGCACACGTTGAATTCCATTACCTGTGTATACGGCGTAGTGGTGACATCTGGGCTTTAGTGCACCTGTCACCCGAGCAGTGTACCTTGTACCCAACAGGTAACTTTCCATCCCCCCCAGTCTCCAATGTCCACATGTCGCTCTGTGGACCACGCACACCCACCGTTCAGCTCCCATTTACACATGAGAACACGCAGCATATGTTTTTCTGTTTCTGAGTTACTTCCCTTAGGGTAATGGCCTCCAGGTCCATCCAAGTTGCTGCAAAAGATGTTATTTTATTCTTTCAGATGGCTGAGTAGCACTCCATGGGGTGTGTGTGTCTATGCGCGCGTGCACACGCGCACACACACACACACACACACACACACACCTCTCTCCATTCTTTCTTCTCTATTTCCACCCTCTGTCTGCGTGGCATCAACCCAAATATATACATAGGTGTGATACGTACATCACATTTTCTTTATCCACTCATCAGCTGATGGGCACTCAGGTTGATTCCGTATCTTCACAGTTGTGAATTATGCTGCGGCAAACACACAAGTGCAGGGGTCTTTTTGATATGATGATTTCTTTTCCTTTGGGTGGATGCCCAGCAGTGGGATTGCTGGTCGAACGGTAGGTCTGCTGTCAGTTATCTGAGGATTGTCCACAGTGGCCGCACTCGTTTACATTCCCACCAACAGTGACAGGTGTTCCCTTTCACCACGTCTGTGCCAGCATCTCTCGTTTCTTGACTCTTTAGTAATGGCCATTCTGACATGTGTTCATTGCTAGTACATAGGACAGTGACTGGCCGGAAAAAAAGGATGAGAAATAAAATGAGACTGAACTCAGGAAAAAACTGAAGAAAAAGCAAAAACTATCCCAGGAATGAAGAATAAGTGGCAGGGTCCCGGGGGAGGCTGGTCTCCAGGCCGTGACTCTGGTTCCTCGACTCACGGGTTCGTCTCGGAAGTCGCAGGGTCTTCTCACTATTGAGAACTCTGTGGGTTTTACTGATAATATTTAGATGGCAAAAGCAAATGAAGGAATGGCTCATGCCTGTAATCGTAGCACTCCAGGAGGCCAAGGCAGGAGGATGGCTTGAGGTCAGGAGTTCGAAACCAGCCTGAGCAAGAGCAAGACCCCGTCTCTACTAAAAATAGAAAGAAATTATGTGGACAACTAAAAATATATATATAGAAAAAATTAGCTGGGCATGGTGGCACATGCCTATAGTCCCAGCTACTTGGGAGGCTGGGGCAGGAGGATCGCTTGAGCCCAGGAGTTTGAGGTTGCTGTGAGCTAGGCTGACGCCACGGCACTCTAGCCCAGGCAACAGAGTGAGACTCTGTCACAAGAAGAAAAAAGAAAAGAAAAGAAAGGAAGCATTTTAATGGAGTAATTCATTTGCAAATACAGTTTAGAGGTTTAGTGTTTTGAAATGGTCCCTGTGCAAGCAAGGCCGCACCCCTGCAGCCGGCCCCCGACGCCCACCCCATGGCGCCACCTGAGCTCAGGTGCCTGGGAAGGCGACCTGCCCCAGAGCCAGGTTCAGATTCTCCTGCGCAGGAGAAAGGGTGGGACTGAGAACAGGTGCAACGGACAGCGGAGAAGAAAAGCCGTGGGTGAAGCGACCATTTTCGTAACTGTGTCATTCCCGCACCCTCGCCCGTAACGATGCGCAGCGACGAATCATCCGCTCACGACAGGATATTTTCATCTCCACAACCTGCGGCAGCAACTACAGGAGCCAGCCTGCCGAGTGCACCGAGAGGAATGGGAAGGCGCCCCCAGAGGGGCCGGGGGTGGGGAGTGCTGGCCGGGCTGCCCCGCCAGGAAACCAAGCACCAAGCACCGAGCACCCAGCCTCCGCGCAGCAGCGGACCCCAGGGAGCCCCCGGCAGCTGCAGATGAGGCTGTGCCCCCCGCCAACACCTGGCATTTTCAGGGTGTCAGAAACCAAACGCTGACCAAAGTCCCCTCTGACAGCACCAGCTCAGGCACTCACCTGCTCACACGCGGTGCGTGGCTCTCCAGACGAGATCCTCTCCAACACGAAGGCCCTCTGCTCCGACTCCTCCGTAACGGTCTGTTGGCGCAAAGCAGCAACGGGGAAGGCGCGTGTGGCTCCTGCTCCGCTGGCCATTCTGCTCCTTGAGATTCTCCAGGAAGCCGCAAGCACCCGTCGAAGCTATTTCTGAGCTGAGACTCAGGCTTGGTGTGTGGGGTCCCTCAGGCCAGCCCTGCGCAGTTCTCACCACAAGGGACACCACGGTCGGCGCCGCTGGGGCCCAGGGCTGGTGGATGGAAAACACAGTGCGTTAGTCCTGGCACATCTGTGAACCGAGCCAAAACTGAAACTCGCGTAGTTCAGAGTCAGGCAGCAGCAGGAGTTGTTCACTGCCTGTGCGTTACCCGGGGGAGGTTAAACTCTCCCTGGGGCCTCGCCGGAGCCCCGCAGCCTCGCCGCCGTGGCCTGAGGGGAGAGGCGCCCACTCCTCCATCTGGTGGGAGAGGGCCGCAGTGGGAGCCCCGCCCGCTCCCCGCGCGCCAAGGGGAGATGGTCCCCTCCGCTGTATCTCCATGGCCTCTGCCTGAGGATCTGAGTCGCTCCTCTCCAGAGACGCCCGCCCAGCGCACAGCCCGGGCTCTGACTGCCGGGGCTCAGGCATTTCAACCTCTGCATGGAGGGAGTGTGGTGCCTGGCACATGACAGGTGCTCAGGAAAAGCTGGTTGCATGAGGTCCCACAGGCACATTACCCCTGCCTGCTGACGCTGGGACTCACTGCCACCTGCACCCCTGCACGCCTGCACACCTGCACGCCTGCACACCACACACTTGTACACCTGCACATCTGCATGCCTGCCTACCTGCACACCTGTACACATGCACACCTATACACTTGCACACCTGCAAACACTGGCATACCTGCACACATCTATATGCCTGCACACTTGTAGACTTCACAACTGCACACCTGCGCATACCTGCACACCTGTACTCCTGTACATGCACACCGGCACATACTTATATACCTGCACACACCTGCATACCTGCAGCATTCCCATGGACTCTGCACTACCGGGTGCTCGGTGTGATGCCCTTTCTGTTTAAATTAGCCCTGGTGATACTGACATTCTGATACAACATTTTTGATCCAGGATCATATTAAAACAACGTTAAAGCAAGCCATGAAATATTTTGCTTTAAAATATATATATGATACCAGCCTGGGCAACATAGTGAGACCTCATCTCCACAAAATTTTTTTTTTACAATTAGCTGGGTGTGGTGGTGCACACCTATAGTCCCAGCTACTCGGGAGGCTGAGGCAGGAGGATCGCTTGAGCCCAGGAATTGGAGGCTGCAGTGAGCTATGATCATGTCACTCCAGCCTGAGACACAGAGCAACATCCCATCTCCACAAAAAAATCTACACATATACATACATAAACACAAGACTCTCAAAGTCACACAGCAGACACCAAACCTCGCACCTCTGGGTGTAGAATGCGGTGAGGGTCAGCACAGCGGTGTACAATCAGGATGAAGTCAAGCCTGGGAAACATGAACTTCTTGGTTCTTTAACATAGAAATGTCGTTTGAAAATATGGCTAAATCCTAGAGAAGGAGGATATCTATGTTGTGTGAGAATTAAAAGTATTTTATTAGAAACCCAAGGCAGACCAGAAGGAGGAAGTGTCCCCAACCCACACAAAATGTGACCTTAGAGGACCAGTATCTCAGGCCAAAGAGTGTGACAAAAGAGAGAAGACGTGATTGCTGGGCTCAGGGGGGGACGGCAGGTGACCAGGCTGGGCAGTGACTACTCTGTCTCGGAAGCCCAGTTGTGGCGGGACGTGGCCTAAGCAGGAAACATTTTATTCCTCCAGAACTAAGACCATAATCAGACTGGAAGGCCAGGAGTGGGAAAAGAGAGTAAAGCGGTCGAAGACCACAACACAGGAGGGGCCTCCGACACGTGTGAGGAGAATTGAGAGATCACCCAAGAGGCTCTTGGGCGTGTTCGATTTGCGTCAAGCCACCTGGGCAACGTGAGTCACTGGACTCGAATCAGAGCCCACAGTTTACACCGCAGAATTGCAGGCTGGTCGCGGTGGGGGGTTGACCTGGCCCACAGTCCTCTGAATGGAACACAGATACGGCAGCTGGAAGCTCTGCAGTGACCAAGCGCAGAGAGGTTTCGGAGACGTGGGCTTCGCGGGAAGTTGCGCTAGGCAGGATGTGGCACAGCCTTTCCCCTGGGAGGTGCAGAATGAACACAGTCGTCTTCACAGGGTTTCTGGGCCAGCCAGAAATTGAGGAGGGAAAATTCTGGAAGGTAGAGAATCACGTGGAGCCCCAAATCTGAGTTTAGACTGCCTGGACTGCCCGTGCATCGGTCATGGCGAGGAGCTTAGCAACCGCAGCTGGAACCTGGCGACCTGTGAAGAGGTGCCGTGTGTGGCAGGCCCCAGGCAAGAGCCTGGAGTTCAGACCTCACGACAAGCGCTGTCCTCCAAACCTCAGGGCAAACCTCGGGAGTAAAGGCTGCAAACCGGTGCTGAGGGGTTTGTCCTGGAACTGAGGACAAAACTGTAACAGATTGGTCTGAGCAAACCATGAAACCACGCCTCCACAGGTTCAAGATGATCCGCCAGCAATCTGACTGGAATACATCCCAACACTCTTCAGAGGAAGTCAGAAAAATCCAGTCTCTGTGATTTATTATTCACAATGTCCAGGGATTGAGTTTAAATTTTCCGAACAGGAAAATGTGACTACTAGTTAAGAGTAAAATCAGTCAGTAGAAGGAGACACATCAATGATCAAAATAGTACCCAAGATAAAAAAAATTATTTACAATTTATATTTCATAAAAATATCTTGGAAGAAATAATGCCCAAGATAGTTCCAGATTTGATCACATGTAGCATTCCACAGATTCAGGAAACTCAGAAAATCCCAAGCAAGGATAAACCAATAAAAAAGAAAATATCTAATCACATCACAGTCAAACTGCTGAAAATCAAACCTTACACTTAGCCAGAGAAAAGAGACACGCCACGTCACATCCCGTTCCATGGCGGAAACAGGGACGAGAATGGAGGCTGTCGCTCATCAGAAAGAACGGACGCAAGACCGGGGAGCGACACCTTTGAGGGGTTGAAAAAGGGACTGTCAAACGAGACTTTAGTGTCTAGTGAAAATACCTTGAGAAATGAAGGCAACATTGAGACAACTGCAGACATAGAGCTCCCACCCCCCACATCAAGTCTAGTGAGGCCACGTACACGTACAAACCGGGGGCACAGAGCGTCCCCAGGAGGGAAAGCTGTTCCACGGAAGGGAGAGCCGCGGGGTGAGGCCTGGCGCTCGTGGCACTCCTGAAGCAAAGCGCTGGGCCTGTTTTACACATGGCAGCACGCTATGGCCCAGAGCGGCCAGGACCGGATGTGGCTGCCATGCCTGTCCGATCACAGTGTTTGTTCCAGATAGTATCAGTGGAAGACATCCTCTGGGAATGAACTTTTTAAAATTCCAGAGAAATGTAATCATACTTCAGTTATGAAAACCATATACATCAGTGTACAGGAGAGCTTCGGCATCCGGGGCTGAGACTCTCACATTACATTCAAAATCTATGGGGTGTGTCACGCCTAAATCAGTGACTACCCACAGCGGCCTGCCGCCACCTTAGAGAGTGCTCCGTTTCGAATAGCGAATGCGCGCAACGTGTCTTAAGGAAATAAAAGCAGAAAACAGGACTGGGGTGCAGGAAGAAAGAGCTTTCCTGCCGCGGCCCTGCCGCAGAGCTGGAGCATCGCGCGGAAGATACCAGAGGAAAGACAGGCATCGCCTCCAGTGCTGTGAGGATTTCTGTTGAGAACTTAGGATTTTGGACACGTTTGCAAGCCCCAAAGACAGCTGTCAACACACACCTGCTGCCCCAAGTAAGGAGGCGCCATGTTGCCGGGATCGACACTGCAACGTCGCCCCAACTTGCGTCCTCAGGGCAACTTGCCAGCCCCGCTCTCCAGAGCCCAGCGACCACGCCTGGCCGTGTTTCTGGGGGGCATCTGGGTCTCCAGCAGGAACCCGCCTGGTTCTCTGGCCCCCTGGCCCCCAGGGCTGCCTGTACGGCTTTGGGCGAGTCGCCCATGTTCTCCAGGCCTGGTTTCCTCACACACAAGTGGTGATGACGGGCCCACCTCACAACCATGGGACACGAGCTGCGGGAGCTGCAGGGACAGCGGCCGGGACACAGTGCGCAGTCGTGTTCGGTTGTTGGTGTTGTGTGGCCATGAGTGTGAGGTGGAGACTGCTGTACTCCAGAAACTGCTCAAACGTGCCAAAAAATAAGTGCCAAATCCCAATTTTTACAAAGTAATTCCTTTAGAAATCTCACACAGAAGCTATCTAGAGATTTAACCTTTCCTCTGAGGAAAAGCAGATACTTTTTAATCCAAATTAATTTAATTTTTAATTTAAGGTAAAATCTGGATTCCTTACAAACTGCCAATTTTTATACTAACCATTATAACTAAGACGTTTCCACAAGGCCCAGAGGAGTTTAATTTCAAGCCTTCCCATGAGGTGTCGCACTAAAAACACGGAACTTTCATTTCTCATGTTTCCCTTGCGGCCACGTCCCCCGACTGAGCACTGACTGGGGCCTGCGTCAGCGGCACTTGAAGGACCTACGCCCCGGCTGGCGGCCAAACCTGCTGAACTCGCTTACTAGTTTGTTTATTAAGCATGAAGGGAGGCCGAAAATAAACCAGAAACAAGCCAAAATCAAGCGAGTAAGTAGATTCCACAGCACGCAGAAGGCGGCAGTGCCCCGGAGGACAGACTGCACGGGAGGGACAGGCGGCTGCATCCGAGGGGCGTTTGCTCCGCCGTCTCCAGAGGAGGCAGCCAACGGAGCCTTAAAAGGGCAATTTTATTTTAGACTTTTCCCTATTTCTGGGTTGGTGTTTGTTGTTCTGTTGCTGTGGAAACACCGAAACCCTGGATTCCTTTTGACTAAGATTTCTTATGCATGACCATGCGCCCAAACACGCTGATGGGTTTGGTCCTTTATTTTTCCCAAGTTAACCGTATTTATCCACAATTTAACCACATACTTCACTGTTCTTCAGAATTGATACAGGTTAAGGCTCACGTTTGTTCAGTTCCTACCACCTGTCAGACGCCCACAATTAACTCAAAACTCTGGGCCTTTCTCAACAGCCAGTCTTGAATATGACGCACACACCACACACATGTGCATGCTTGCACACACAACCCATACATCACACACACCACACACAGGTATGCATACATCACAGCACACATCACACACACATACACACATCACACCACACGCACCACACACAGGTATGCATACATAATACTACACGCACCACACACAGGTATGCATACATCACACCAGACATCACACACACATACATCACACCATACACACCACATACACACATTAGAGCTTGGTCCCTGGGGCTGCGGGAGGGACTCACCTGTCGGGGCGTCTGCTGCACCCCAGCTTCAGGGCTCCCTCCAGATGTCGCTCCGCCTCCTGGGCAGGCCCAGCCCTGTCTCCAGGGAGCGGGCTCCTGCCTGCCCCTCACTGGCGCCCCGCCCGGACTGCGGGACCCGGGTTTTCCTCCTTCCCTCCTCCGGCTGCAGGGTTCCCATGTCCTGAGCTCCAGGCACAGGTGAAGGCTTCTGTTCCGCAGGGGGTGACAGGAAGGTTGCAGGGGCTCTGAGCCTCTTCTGTGCAGGCCTGTGCCACGCCCTGGGCCACCAGGCACGTCGCTTCCCCACGGAGGCCCTTCTGCACCCGTCTCCGCCCAGACTCGGGCCGCCGGCCTCCGCAGCGCCCTGCTATCCAAGGGTGTGGACTGAACACCCTCAGCCCCCGCTGACTGGAGGACCCTGCTCGGCCAAGGGCCCAGAGCAACCCTCAGCTCCAGCCCTCACCATGGGCAGACATGCCCATTACACGCCTCCCCTGCCAGCAGCCACCAAGCTTTCCTTAAGGACTGAACAAGCCGGTCTCGTGGTCCAGACCACGCTCTGCCCCGACAGGGCGCAGGTGGGGCTGAGCACACGGAGCAGGCGCAGAGAGGGCCTTCCCGTCCTGGCTGCACCTGCTGACGTAAGAGGGCGGCATGCTCTGAGCATGGACCCATGAAGAGCGTGAAGCTCGAGTGTGCAGTGCATGTTTCCCAGAGGTATTCATGGCACCTCCTGTGGCTTGTTAAACGTGTACCAGCCGCTCAGCACAGACTCCTGCCCCAGTGCCCCTGCCTCAAAGCCGTCAAGCCCGAGCCCCTTGCCTCCCAGGAAAGGGCCAGCACGAGCAACCGCATAGCCAGTTGCCTCCGACCCCACCGTCCCACACGAGAGGTCCAGCTCTCAGCACAGAGAAAAGGAAAAAATACAGCAAGATACTCCCAGGAGGCAAAATAACCATCAGAGCAAGGCGGACAGGACACAGATGACAGAACCGACTGACAGGGATTGAAATGACTGCAGTCGAGACCTTGACGGCTGCCACGGAAAAGGTGAATGATGGCAGGGTCAGATGGGCGATTTCAGCAGACAGGTGAGAACTACACAGAGAAGGATTCAATGTGGCTGCTAGAAATGAGACACACAGCAAGCGAGGGGAGGCTGACCTCAGTGGGCCCCCTAACCTTAACCCTGACCCTAACCCCAACCCTAAACCCTAACTCTAGCCCCAACCCTGACCCTAAACCCTGACCCTAACCCCAACCCCGACCCTGACCCCAACCCTAACCTCAACCCTAACCCTAACCCCAACCCTGACCCTAACCCCAACCTGCAGACACCACACAGCCAAGGAGAGAATCCAAAGCATCCGTGACCTGGAAGACGGTGCAATAGAAATGACCCGGATGGAAACAGAAAGACAGAAGGACAAGAGCGGGTTGTCCAAGGGCTGTGAGACGTGTCCAACGGGCTGACATGGGCATTGTCGGGATCCCAGAAGAGAGACAATGGGGAAGAAGAAATGTTTTAGGAAATAATGGCTGAGAATTGTCCAAAATTAATGGCAGACCCCAAACCACAAACCCAAGGAGCTCAGAGAGCACCAAGCAGCATACGGAAGAGAAACAAAAACGAAACCACGTGTCACATTCAAACTGCTGGTAACAAAACACAAAGAGAAACTCCTAGAAGTAGCCAGAAGAAAAGCAATGTCACATACACAGGAACAAATGTCACAGCACTGGGGACTTCTCAGAAACTTGGATGACAGCAGATGACATCTTTCAAGTGAAGTTAAAAAAAACCCTCAGTGGCCGAGGGCAGCGGGCGCCTGTGGTCCCAGCTACCCGCAAGGCTGAGGCAGGAGGGTCGCTGGAGCCCGGGTGTTGGCAGCTGCAGGGAGCTCTGATCATGCCACTGCTCTCCAGCTCGGGCGACAGAGAGAGACCTTGTCTCAAAAAAAATAAAAAATAAAAAAAAGAGCTTTCAGTCCACTGAAAGCAGACAGAGCACAATAATTACACAAGTCAGCCACACGTGAAAAAAGAAATGCTTTATTTATACTCATGACAAGTATTGAAAGAAAGTGATTTCTAAATACCAACATGACAAAAAAAGAAAAAAATTACATTTCCATTGCCTGCCCTTAGAAGAAAATGCCATCTTTGTGTGGCAGCGCTGGCTGTCTCCAAAGCGCATGCAGCGACACCCCGGCTGGCCCCGGGTGACCCATGTGGGGACGCTCTGCGGAAAGGGCACTGCTTCGCCGGTGGATGGAGATGCGGGGAGCCCAAGGCGCAAGCAGAACGGCCTTTCATGCTGTTTGCTCTCTCCTCTCTGGGCCTGTTTCCCTAATCTGCAATGCAATGTGTTTTTCCTTAACTAGAGGCTGCGACCGCCCCGTCCTGTTGCCTACCTTGTTTCCCCTCTGCAGACGCCTGCGGGTGTCACCAAGCCCAGGGGAAGCATCGCTCACGGGCTGGCTGCTGGGGGAGGCGGCTCCCAAACAAACGCAGCGAGTCTTCCCTGGAGACCAGACTGAAGGAGATCACCGGCCTTTTCTTTCTTTGCAGGCTTCACATTTCTGTGCGGCTCACACACACCCGCCGGTTAGGGCGCCAAGAAGGAAGGAAACGTGTGACACACTGCAGAGCGGTGGCTGCAAAGGCCAACACGTGACAGGAAGAAGCCCGGAGCAGTCACACACGTCCATGTCGACACAGGCTGCGGGGCGGCTCCAGGGCAGCGTTTCAGGTCCAGCACCATGAAGAGCTGGGCCTCCTCACCCTCTCATCCCCGCGGCAGAACCCGCAGGTCTCCCGGCAGCGGTGAGCGGGGGCCCTGGGGTGGCGGCTGGGAGGAGGACATCAAGGTGCCGGATGACCTCGGTGCAGAGTCGTCCTGGACGCGTTGCTGTGCCTGCAGCTCAGGACTGCAGCACGACACCCGTCTGGAGCGGGCTGTGGAGCAGCCTCGAAGACTGGGGCCCAAGCCCAGTGCCCCCCAGGGAGCCCACGAGGCAAGCGAGAGAGAGAAGGGACACGCCTGGGGGACTGCCGGGGTCACGTCTGAGAACCCACAGACACCAACACAAACCGGAGGCCCAAAGAAAAACAGGGACAAGATTAATTCTAATTTTAAATAAGGTGGAATCTGAAAGCTAAAAACTTGCAAATAACATCATCTTTAGATACTCAGAACCCAACATGAAGCAGGTTGCAGGTGAGGACCCCCGGGGGCAGGGGCACCTGCCTGACCTGCGCTGGGGTGGCTGTGACCCTGAGCGTGGGGAGGATGAGGAGGAGCAGCTGGAGCCCAGCCATCCATGTGATAGGCACCTGCTACGTGTCTACTTGTGTGCCTCAGTGGTCTTGCTTTCGTGGGACAGAGGAGGGACGCATGGGCTGTCGGGTGCCAACCACTGACACCCCCGGGAAGCAGAGAGCAGCTGCACGGGACAGCAGGGCCTTGATCTTGGGCTTCCCAGCTGCGAGAGCAGGGGAAACGCACTTCTGTTCTTTGTAAGGGCCTGGTCCGAGTCATTGTGTTACGGCAGCACAGACGGACTAAGATGCCTTCTCTTCCTGTTATATTTGAGTCACAAACTTCAAGAGAATTTATTTCCTTGTATTAGTCCTACACAAAGACAATTTTTTTTTGAGACAGAGTCTCACTCTCTTGCCTGGGCTAGAGTGCCGTGGCATCGGCCTAGCTCACAGCAACCTCAAACTCCTGGGCTCAAGCAATCCTACTGTCTCAGCCTCCCGAATAGCTGGGACTACAGACATGCGCCACCATGCCCGGCTAATTTTTTCTATATATATTTTTAGCTGTCCAATTAATTTCTTTCTATTTTTGGTAGAGACGGGGTCTCGCTCTTGCTCAGCCTGGTCTCGAACACCTGAGCTCAGAACGATCCGTCCGCCTCGGCCTCCCAGAGTGCTAGGATTACAGGCGTGAGCCACTGCGCCCGGCTGACAATTTTTAATATTACAGCATAAAGCAGATGAGTCTGACTTGACCCCGTAAGAGACATTCAAATAATGCCGAAAGAAGACGCCCAAGAAAAGTTTTAAGAAAACACTGTCAGCAGAGGTCATTTCAGTGGAGTAATTCCTTTTAATTTAGGCGTGTGTATATATCACTTTATGCATGACTAAAAAACAGTCCATTAAAATACAACTTCATGGCAGACTGTTACGAATCTAGTAAAGAATGTGGCAATATTTTAAATGTTCTAAAAATAACTAGAAATACTCAGAGAGCATCCTGGACACGACTGTTTCTTAGACATGTAGCATCCACTAAAATGTTCATTTGTTTCTGTTCAGAAATAGTGATTTATTTACTGGGAATTCCAAAGTAACATTCTTGTCAAATAAATTATGTACAGAATATACATAGTCTATATACATAAATGTGCGTGCACACAGATGTGACATTATCCACCTTACGTCTCTGAAATCGGGGTCGTCACACGAACGCTGTGCTCCCAGCGACACCTGTCACTCGCACCGTCTTCCCTCTGTCCGCAGTGCTTCCTGCAAAAGCAGGCACAGTCTGCCGCGCTCATCTGCCTCCGGGGCTGCCCACTGCCTCCGCAGGAACTGGACGTCGACGGCGCCAGAAGCCCGGGCCAGCACCACGGCCAGCACGCTGCCGCTGGCCTTGTCCAGCTCTCCCCCGACGGCCATAGCCACCAGCCTGTGGGGAGAGGGGCGTAAGAGGCCAGGCACACGCAGGAGGCGGTTATTTCTGAGTCTCTAAGATCTCTCTGCCCAGGGAGGAATGAAGCAGAGGAGAGATTCTAAAATCATCAATAGGCAAAATGAAACGTCAGACCAGGAATAAATGTATGAAAATCTATAGACAACGTTTTGAAAACATGTTCTGGCATCTCAGAGGTCTGATGCTGAGACTGGCTGTTGGACCAGGCTCTCACCTGGCTCCTCTCCACAGGGTTCCAGGCTGGTCCCTGGGAGAATGGGGGGCGGCCAACAGTCCAGGCAGCCCCACCCCAGAGACCCCAAGCCTGGCAGTGGGGGGTCCCTGGCGGTCTTTCCGCTGCTCCCCAGATCTCACAACAACTCACGAGCCTCCACAAGGACAGAGACTCCACCAGCCACCAAGCCCAGGAGGGGGGCGGCTGTCCCCACACCCTCACCTGCTCCCGAGTATCCTGTGTCTACCACCGTTCCCACGGGGAAGCTGTCCCCAACTTCTCTGACAACCACGACCTTCCAGCCTGGCCATTCCTGGCCTCACCTTCCACGGTGGACAGACTAAAGAAGCCATCTCTGAAGTCCACCCTTGGGGACTTCGTGCCCTCGGGGCCTCCCCTCCCCCCACACCCTCCTGTGTCCTCAGGGGCCTCCCTGCCACCATGCCCTGAGCCTCCGCCCGTTTGTCTGGCCACTCTGCTGAGACTTGGCTGAGCCATCATCCAAGAGACCTCCCAGCACTGCTGCCTGGGCCCCATCAGGTCCAACCACCATGTGGCGAGGACACGTTTGACCCAGTGCCACCTCAACACACCCCTTCCTGTCCTGTCTGACAGTGATGGGGTGGCCAGAGCCAGGTGCCACCACAGGCACAGGGAGTCCCTCTGTGGTGGCCCCGACAAGGGCCTGACTGCTACCTATCTCCTGTAAACCCTGTCCCTATGGCCCAAAGACGGAGACTCCCAGGCTCCTGAGACATGGGCTGCACCCACAAGGGGGCCGCACCAGGCTGAAGCAGTCTCAGGGCCCGTCTGAGCATGTGGGGCGAGGCCTGCAATGTCCCTCTGAGCCGCTCACTCACGCCCCAGGCTCTTGGTCAGGAGAACCCACCCACAGCATTACCTGGGGGGGAGGGGGAGGGGACTTCGTGAGGCCCTGAGGGAGCAGACCCCGAAAAACCGCAAGTCACCATGACTTTCACCAGTCGTTCCACACCCCAGCCCTGCTGTCCATGACGCGTGTGAAACACAAACTCAGGAACGGCGCAGCGGACGACAGATGCCAGCAGCACCCCTGGCCCCAGGGCCAGCAGACTGAGCGGGGTGAATGCCAAGCAGTGTTTTCAGATGTTTTAAAACATCTGAAACAGGCCGAGCGCGGTGGCTCATGCCTGTAATCCTAGCACTCTGGGAGGCCGAGGTGGGCAGATTGTTTGAGGTCAGGAGTTCGAGACCAGCCTGAACGAGAGTGAGACCCCGTCTCTACTAAAAATAGAAAGAAATTAATCGGACAACTAAAAATATATACAAAAAATTAGCCGGGCATGGTGGAGCATGCCTGTAGTCCCAGCTACTCGGGAGGCTGAGGCAGAAGGATCACTTGAGCCCAGGAGTCTGAGGTTGCTGTGAGCCAGGCTGACGCCACGGCACTCTAGCCAGGGCAACACAGTGAGAATCTGTCTCAAAAAAAAAACATCTGAAACAGATGTACGAGCTCCAGCTAGTACCGTCACTGGTCAATTTTTAAAAATATCCTTCAGATTTGTGAGTTGGACAGGATCCAAGCACAGGGGTGGAGACGGAGCAGAAGTCCATTCCCGCTTCGGCCGCCACACGGGTGCCCCCCAGCCCGGGGGCACTGCCTGCTCCGGAGTGCCAGCCACTTCTCCACCAGGCGGAGCGGGGCGCTGAGAACTTTAACTTCACTCTGAAAGAGTGAGGGCCTGAGTGCACCTAACCCAAACTCCTTCCTTCTAAACCATCGGTTTCTTCTTGCCCCAAGTTTCCTCGAGCTGAAGGCTGGCACCCTCTGCACGGCCACTCCCCGGACTGGGAGTGCACAGGGAGGGCTCCGCGCCAGTCCAGGTGCCTCCTTCCTGGGGCCCCTGAGGCGACGCTGTTGCCCAGCAGTCCCGGCACCCTGCCCGGCGGCACCACTGAGGGGCAGAAGGGAGGGGCTCCCAGGTAGGGGAGCCGCTGGGTTCTGGGTCAGGACAGAGCAGGGTCCCGGCCGGCTGACGGGCAAACACCTGCTCTGGAGCTGCGCTTGGACCTGTCAGACTGGATCCTTGCTCCACTGCCCTGGAGCACCCCAGACAGGCCCACTGCACCCCGCCTCCCAAACCCCGACCTCAGGCCTGTGCCTGAACACCCTCAGCAGGCCCACCCATCCTGCTCACACCACGGATCCCTCTGAGCTGTGTCCTCACAGCACATGCCCCAGACATGTGCACACCTGCTCGCTACTCTGTCAGTATCTGTCCTGCTCCCCAGGGAGCGAGAGGCCCCAAGCTCACTGTGCTGCCCCAGGCACGTGGTGCCAGCACACAGCTGGCACTCAATTAATGGGCATTCACTCAGGAGGGCACTGCATACTTTGGGAATAGCAAACTGTGGGGCGTTATCTGTGTATATGTGAATCAGTGTGGGTTTTTTGCGTATTTTTTAATAATTAGAATAACGACAGTCTTCCCAGGACTCAAACCAAACAAATGCATCCTCTCAGATCTCCCCGGGACACCCTGGCGCTCCGGTCGACCAGCACCTGCTCTGGTCACCCTCCTCCTCCTCTACCACCACAGAAGGCTGTGGGGTTGCAGCTACACCCCTCCTGTCCCCAGATCACAAGCCCGCACAGTCAGAGAATGTACTGACAGGAAACGCAAAATCTCCGGAAAACACAGGTGACCAGACACCGGGGTGAAGAGAGAAGACTTCATGACGAAGCTTCACAAACGCTTCTGCGTTGTGGAGCAGCGAAGCCAAGGATTGCACACGGCTGCAGCTCACGTGCGGATCCACGTGAGCCCAGGGCGGCCACGGCAGGGGCTGGATGGGGGTGAGAGGGCCAAGCGTGAGACCGGCCAGTGGACATGACTCAGACTCTCTGGCAGTCGTCTCACATCCACAGAATGATCACGGTGGGGAAATATGCACAGTGAGCCCTTCAACCCAACAGATGATTTGGGGCTAAATATAAAAACACCAAGAGCAGCCCCTACCGTAACCACGGGCTCTGGGTGGTGATGAGTTGTGACAAATGCACCCTCTGGGGCGGGTGTTGATAATGGGGTATGTGAGAAACCTTGATACCTTCCACTCGATTTTGCTGTGAACTTAAAACTGCTCTAAAAATTAAGTGTTTTGTAATATTATTTAAATGTATAAATATATTATTTAAATGGAAATATAAAAAGCCATGTCTTAAAGTGTAGCAACCTTACATGTAAATTAAATAAGAAGAAAGACTATCGGTGACGCCTCTGCCGAACTTACCGCTGGCACTCGCCTGAGCTTTGCCACGCACCTGTCTGGGGAGATGGGCTGTCTGGCCACCGGGCCCAGGTCGCTGGCGAGGAGGTCCCAGACATAGATGTTGGATGTGTCGTCTTGGACCAGGAACACGGCAGGCCTCGTTGGGGACCACTGCAGGCCGGTGACGGCACGGCCGTCTGTGCTGCTGTCCCACTGCAGGACGGGGTGCTCCGAGCTCAGCCTGTGTAGCCGGACACTCCCGTCCGAGCAGCCAGCCTGCAGGGAGGGGATGGACACTGGTGATCTTGTTTCTTTTTTCTTTTTTTGACTCAATCTCAGCAGCCCAGGAAATTTTCCAGAGCATTAGCTTTCTTTAGTTTGTACAGCAAAAGCATTTATTTTTTTTTCTGAGCATAAATTTATACCATTAAACTTGTGCTCACAAGTGACAAAGGTGAGCACTCACCTTGGAGACGCTGACGCACTCTGCAGCCCGCCACTCCCACATGGCCTCTAATCGGTGGACTCAGGGAACACACAAATAGGCATTTATTTTTAACAAAGTTGAATGTAACTGATTCGAGAACACGAGATTAAGACTGACTGGCTCCAGGGAAGTGGAGTCACTTTTTAAAAAGTCACCTTTTTAAAAAAAATTATATACATTTGCACCAATAATATAGTTATGTATTCACCTTGGATTGAAATTTCCATAAAACCAAACTTACCTGGTTTAGTAAAAAAACAAATTTTTAGCTTATAGAGAGAAGATCAGTTGTTTTTTACTCAATATATTTAATCCTTCACATACTCAAAAAAAGAAAATAAAATCAACAAGAATGGGAATAAAATTCTAAAGTGAAATACAAATAGAAACAAATTTAAAAATCTACATCCCAAATAAGGAACACGACCCCATGGAAGGAGAGAGAGGACGAAGCCAGAGGACCTCTGCACGCCGTGTGACGGCGCCGTGGACTCGCGCGGCGGCCCCGGGTGCCGGACTCCACGCAGGGGCTTCTGCAGGGCCCTGTGCACTCTAACAGTGAGCAAATCTGCAGGTATGCTAGAGATGACACGCGGGTAGAGCCAGGTCCCCTGTTGTCTAAGAAGCGGGGTACAAACACGGAAAGGGGAGGGAACCCCATTTGCTAACCTGGAACTAGAGAGGTGGGTGTGAACACAGGGTTTGCGACGTTGTGCATACGCACGTGGCTTACAGACACAGGCAGGCACTGTGTGTGCCCAGCATGCCAACATCCCACACCCAGATCCTGGTTCCACAGACATCTCTCTGTGACAAGAGCCAGAGCTCCTGGAGAAGTGAAGTCAAAAGGACACGTGAGTCAGCTCGAGACACACCCACCAGCCTCAGCAGCGAGATAAACACTACAGCAGATGCTCATGACCACGGGGTCAGGGAAAAGCCACGAGTCCACTCCGTGTAATACACACACATGCAGGCACACGTGGGGGAAAATGAAAAGTTCTTCCTCACGGCAGAAAGCCAACGAGTGAGCACAGAATTAATAGCAAGGTCAGAAAACCACCACTTGCCCCTCGTCCCAGCAACAGGCTCAGGCAAGAACCGTCAGTGGATGCCGACAAGGCAGGTGAACGCGTGAGGAGAGTTGGGACACTGACAAAGTGCTGCCTCACGCCTCACAGACACCGCTCCTTAGAAAAGGACGCAGACGTGCCACGTAATGAGAACCACACCTAGGGGCTGGAGGGAAGGGACGAGGCCAAGGCCTCCCAGGCCGGCAGCCCTGCCGAGCTCTTCCAGCCGAGCAGGCAAAACCCGCCTCTCCTTGCGAGGAGACCCAGATGAGCTCCACCGTGGGACATGCTAAGAATAACGAGCTGCGCCTGTCAAGTATCAAGGTCACGGAAGACTGAGAAATTCTGCAGATCGAAGGACACTGAAGAGACACAAGAACTGACTACACATGACCTGGGACGTTATTCTGCTTATGAAGGACATTATTGGGACAATCTGTGAAATCTCAAGGTCTGCGATTATGTAACAGGTTTGTACCAGTGTTCACGTCCCAATGACTAGGACCATGGTGGCTACGTGAGGATGTCCTTGCTTGTAAGAAACAGACACCGAACTACTTAGGGGTGAAGTGTCACGTCTGCCGCTTGCTCTGAGATAGTTACGGGGGTGCACACAGGAGGAGGAAGCTGGCGTGGCAGCAGAGGATGGGCAGGAACCCTTTGAACTGTTCTTGTGACTTTTCTAAAATCCTGAAATTATGTCAAAATAAGAAGTGTCTTGGAAAAGACCTATGGGATAACCACATGGAATGGTTTCTGAGCATACAGATAGGGCTTCCAGGACACCGAGGACTGAGCCACCCCCAGAGAGCCCCTCTGGATCCCCAAGTGTGGCCCCTGGATGGGTCCAAACTTCACAGGACAAATTCCTTTATTATTAGGGTTTGTTCTGTAAAATTTGGATTCAGTCAAAAGGCCACACTCAAGGATCCAGAGGCCACATGTGGCCCCAAGGCTGCAGGGTCCCCACCCCACAGGGGCTCCATTTGGAGGGCTGTGGACAGACGATGAGTGGAGAACCTTCCAGAGGCCCTACCCAGCCCCATCCATAGCCTTCCGCAGCATCCCTGCACCTCTGGACTCTGGGGACCAGCTAGGCCTGGAGCCAGGAAAGACACGAGTCCTTCTGGGGAACGTCGATGTTCTTTTACACATCGTCACAAAAACAAGATTCACCGTGGCTGGGGCTGCAGGCATGCACCACCATGGCTGGCTGCCTTGCATTCTTTTATTCACACTGAGTCTTCACACTTCAGTGTGTGTTTCACACCTGCAGCACGTCCCCACCCTGCCACGTTTCGAGTGGCCACTGCACTCAACAGCTCAGGTGCCGTCTGGGAAAAACACAGATGCATAAAACACCATCTCCGCCCTCAATAATCTCATCATTGGTAGGTGCGCTGACACAGAAACATGGATTATCACGTTTCAGGTGCTATAAGAGCAGTATGAATGCAGAGCAATCCTTCCCCTCAGTCCCAAGTGCAGGGACGTGTGTGAAGACGAGAGAGAGAGAGAGAAGGGGACACTGGAGTTCCACGTAAGTTAATGCTTTGATGCTGGGACACAGTTAACTATTAGATTCAATCATGTATGAAGTTTAAAAATATTTCGCCTTCTCTCCCGTCTCATCCCAACCAATCCAACAAGCTGACCTTGGAGTCCACAGGCTGGAAACACACAGTGAGTGGGACTGGGGTGAGCTGGGCTGACACCAGGCCCGGCAGGGGCAGAGCGAGGACCCCTCGCCCGTGGGGGGCACTTCTGACACACCCACAGCTAGCCCCAGACTTTCTCTGGCTTCTCAGGTTAAAGACCCTGAACATTCATTTACATAATATTATGTTTTGTTAAATAATAATAACACAAGGCAAAAATTCTCACACTAAGAATTTCTTTGCCTCTTTGGCTGTGTCACAGGTTTTGATATTTGATATTCTTCTATTAAATTCAAAATAGTTTATAATTGAACAAAGTATTACTCAATGGAGTTTTAATTTCTACGTTGGTTTTTAAAAACTTTTCTTTGTTATTAATGTCATGTTTCTCCTTTTTGGACCACTGAGGCCTAATAATGATCAATGTGTGGCCCAGTAAATGATTAACTTTTAAAATTTTCCAGCAGTCACTCCAAGTGTTGTTAACTGCCCAAATAGGCATTTCAATACCACTAAAAATAACTGGTGCCTTAAAAAGCAGATTTTCTTACCAAAAATATTGGTTCTCCAAATGGTGAGAAATCAATCGCGTTAACTCTGACAGGTCTCATGCCGCGTTGCTGAGGCTTGAAGGACTTGGGAGATGCTCTCAGGTCCTGTCTTGTGCTGTGGCCTACCAGCCCCTGGAGGCCACGAGAAAAGCATCAGGCGTGAGGCTGGACAAAGCTACAGTCTTGAAACAACTTGGATGACATCATAATAAAAGCAAACTGTAAGTTAATCTTAAATAAAGATATTTACCAGATAACTCTAGGAAGAATGAGTAATAGAATGACATCTGAAATATTACTCACCACGTCTGTGCCGACAATAAAGTGATTAGGATCTGCAGGCAGAAACTTAACATTCAGTATTTGTGTGGTTCCCCAAAACTCACTGTCTTTATGGGAAAGACTGAAAAAAATAACACAGCAAAAATGAATAGGTGGGTTGTTTCGAAACCTTAAGAATGATGATGACACTTAACTGTTGCTCTACCACTTCTCGCAGGACGTAGGACAGGCCGCATTGCGTTTCCTCTATGATTTTAACCACTGTTTCCTACTTTCCTTCTGTTACTGCTCTCTTGATAATGTCTTTACATCTACCTTCCTGTTCACTAATTCTTTCTTCAGCTATGTCTACTCTGCTATTTAACCATTTACTAAGTTTTAAATTTCACTTCTAAAAATGTCTTTCAGATTGCACAACTGTCTCAAGTTCTTAGCGTGATGATCCTATTTTTTGCACCATGGTGATTGTTTCTTCATGTTCACAGTTTTTGTGATTTTTGTTTGTGAACTCACATTTGGAAGACTGCTTCTTCTGGGAACCCTGGGAGCCCCAGCTTGTAAAAGTGGCCTTTCCCACCCGGAGGTTTTCCCTTTGCTTTAACCACGAACCCGACGAGGCCACTGGCCTGGGACTTGGTCAGTAACCTCTCAGCTCGCAGGCTCCCACACCCACGTCCGGCTTGGGGTTTCAAACTCTTCCCAGCTCCTCTGCCTTCCCTGGGCTGGGGTGAGGCTTCTGAATTGCTCAATGAATGGGCGGCGAGCTCCAGAGTCCTGTGCGGGGTGGGGCGGTCTCAATTCCAGCCCCCACCTTAAGCAATCCCAGTGCATCCCCTGCTCCTGTGGGGGCTCAGGCACAGCCCTGCAGGCCTGAGACAGGGGGCCAACGCCCAGCCTCCGAGCTGCCACACAGCAGCTCAAAAGCTTACTACGCTTACATGAAGTTCCCTCCTTATTCTGGCATTTAGCGATTTTCCTTTCTTTCTAAAACCTGTCTGTAGTCCACTGTTGCTTTTTCCTTTACGTAGAATCCGTGTTTGTGTGCGAGGAGCCCACAGGTGCCCTTTCTGCTGGGCTGCCACATGGGAGCAGGGTCTACCCGTCTTCTCGCCGCCTTTCCCAGCTCCTCACCACACCCAGGACTGCAAACGTCACTGACAGCCGCCTGCCTAACCTGTCCCCCCAGCTGAAAGCCCTGATGTAAGGCTGGCTGCCTCCTGGACGCCTCCACCTCCCTGCAAGCTCGGTTGCCCTCCTGGACCACACTTGCCCCTGCCGGCCCCCACAAGCCTCTCCTCTTCCCCCTCATCTGGAAAGTGGTGCCAGATACTTCCCCAGACACCCTGGAAGGCAGGGCCGCCCCGGGCCCTTCCCCACACCCCACCATCAGTGAGGCGCACAGTCCCCTAGTCGGCCACCAGCCTCCACACCCAGATCGGTGCCTCTGTTCAGAGCAGCACCTGACACGTTGGTCACAACAGAAGCCTCCTAACCAGTCCTTCTAGCTCCAGTCTCCATTCCTCTGTCCCCAACATAAGTTGATTGTTCCAAAAATCACAAACAGGACATGCCACTCCTTGGTTTAAAATCCCACAATGGCTATCACCTGCACAATAACGTCTGACTTTGTAGCACAGAAAACAGACACCTTAGGGTCTGCCACTGGCTCAGCCACAACTCTGCCGACCTCAAACCAACAGGCAGTGCTAAAGGTGCCTCTGGCAACCCCAGGTGCTGTTCCCCAGTTCCCTGAAGTTGGCCAGCAGCTAGCAGCCAACTTACAACTGGTGTGGGCCAGGGGACTCCGAATGTCTAATTAAAACAAAACATCTGGAAGGCCTACTAAGGGACCCCAGCAAAAACCCTAAAGGAGTCTCCACCCATCTGTCCTCTGAGCTCCCACAGCCCCTCACACCCTGAGTCTCCACACGACTCTCCTCTGAGCTCCCACAGCCCCTCACACCCTAACTGAGCACTTTGTACTCTGGGCTATAACCTGGTGGATGAGGAGATGCAGCCCAGGAACCCCCCTCAGAGAAGGGCTTGCTGGACCAGCTTCTGGGGTGCTTAAGGCAGACAGCTGAGAGGGCCACTTCACCCAAAGTGACACACCTCCTGGGGACGCCCAGGCTCAATGACTGACAGCAGAGTGGTATCCAGGCCTGCTGTGTCAGCTCTGGGAGCCACTCCAGCTAAGAGGTCTAGGGCAGGGAGGCTGTCTCCAGGCCCTGTCCCAGCTCAGCTCCTCCTATCAGCCCAAGCCCACCTCCTCCCTGCCCTTGCCCAGGGGCCCAAGGAGCTCCCTAAGAAACACCCTCACACTGAGCCTCACTCCACAGCTGTCCTCCCCCAACAGTCAGGAACCCAGTGCAATAACTGCAGTGTTCACTTGCCGCACCTCCTTGGGAGGGACGCTGTCCCTCAGTGCCACAAGCCTGGCACGTGGGACATACTCAGCACTGTTGGCTAAATCTGAATGCTTATTATGGATGGATCCCGGAGACACTGCTAGGAGTTTTGGGTAAAAAAAAAAAAAACAAAAACAAAGCCTGAGGTCAGACACATTAGACACTTTCCTTCAAAGAATGTATAGTTAAATACCGGAGAAATTATGGTTAAAAAGTAAGTACAATGCAGGGTATGGGTGGTAAGGGCCACAGGGCTGCACAGGCTCAGGTCTGGTGACCAGCTCAGGAACCAGGTATAAACTTGGCTCTACAACGTGTGAGGTGACCTTTCTACACATAATCGATTCACTGCCATAATTATATTTAAATCAAATAAGGTTGATTTAAAACCTCTAAACATGTATGAATTCATCAACACAACACAGAGGTATTCTTTCTAATGAGGAGGAAACAGGTCCCAAAATCTTTCAACAGTAATTCACATGTTGACAGTTAGCCCGAGTGCAGTAAATGAAAAGATACTTTAGGGAAAAAAACCAAACAAATTATTTTATGTTTCGTGTGTAAGAAATATGAAACATAAGTACCACAAACAATATTTGTACATTATTAAGAATTTTGATGTCATATTAAGTTATGAGTGAAAGTAGAAATCCAAATCTCCGAATAAAATTTTCTATCAATGTTTCTGCTTCCAAAAATGTCATCTAAATTTAACTTTAGGGTTGCATTAAAACTGGATGAGATCTTCTGGCAGTTTTGCTGGGGAAATAAACCAAAACCTGATGAAAGCCAGGTGTGGTGACTCACACCTGTAATCCCAGCACTCTGGGAGGATGAGGAGGGAGGATCCCTTGAGCTCAGGAGTTCGAGACCAGCCTGGGCAAGAGCGAGACCCCCGTCTCTACTAAAATAGAAAAATTAGCTGGGTCTGGTGGCGTGCGCCTGTAGTCCCAGCTACTTGGGAGGCTGAGGTGGGAGGATCGCTCGAGCCCAGGAGGTGGAGGCTGCAGTGAGCTACGATGATGCCACTGCGCTCTTACCTGGCAACAGAGCAAAACTCTGTCGTTAAAAAAAAAAAAAAAAAGAAACCTAGATGAGAAACAGTCAAATAGCACCAACTTATAAGATGGAAAATTAATTTTGATTCAAGGAAAAATGTTAGCTGCACACCTGGAAGTTATATGTATTACATTCACTCATTAATAATAAACTAATTAAATAGCAAAAATATAGTGGAGACAATGGATCTCTTCGCGGCTGAGGGTGACCGTCTCGGCTCGCAGTGCAGGTGCAGCTCCCTAGTCACCTTCCTCCTTGTGGGAAACAGCTCCCGGGGAAAGGGAAGCGCTCTCGCTCAACCTCACCTGTGCCCCAGTGGGATCGCAGCACTGTGCACCAACTTGATCCTCCCTCCAGGGAGCAGGCCTGAAAGTAGACACAGCCACGAGTCAATGCACTTTTTAACACAGGTTAAATCAAAATCTCGTTATGGTTGCCCAGAATCATTTTTCATTGCTTAAATGTCTGTGTTAGGAAATAATGTCAAAATGTAAGTCAACAACGTCCCCTCCCTGGTTCTAGGAGCAGTTCGCAAACTTCGCCTGAGAGTGAGACCAACCATTGGCAGTTCAGAGCCTTGACAGGAAAACCATGGGATCAAGACCCAGAAGCCCTTGCACCTTCAGATTTGATAAAAGGAGGGCGGCAAGAGGGCACGCACCTGTGTGAGCACACATCCAGCACAGCGGATGCTGCGCTGCGATGCCCACTGAGGCGCCGGGGCCCCGCAGACACCCGGGACCCCTTCACAGTCCCAAAGGCGGACACGCAGTGTGCACATCACCCTCCTCCGCCAGCTCCTCCGACTCCTCTCAAACGACACGGAGCCAGGGCTCCAGGGCCTGGCGTCACTCTTCCTTCCCTCGTTCTCCTAAAGTGCTCCGGCCACAGCCTGACTCCTTGGCCACATGCTGGCCGGGCCTCCCAGCTTCAGCGCCCGTTTTTTAACTACTGCAGAGGGAGGGACTAGAAACTTACAGACATTAAAACCCAAATTCTGGGCAAGGCACTGCCTAGAACTTTGGCAGCTGAATTAAAAGTAGATAGAAATAAATCCGACTGCAGTATTAATAGCTGTACTGCGTGTCACCCTGTCAGTTATAACCATGATGCAGAATGCTCAGTGCTGCCGTTCACACACATGAAACTGCCCCCTTTCCCCAGCGCCTACCCACCTGGTGCCACCTCCCACGGGGGTCTCTGACCCTGCAGCAACATCATGATGGCATCTCCCCAGCCACTGCCTCTGGCCCTTGTTTTCCAGGCCCCAGGACTGGGCCCAGCTTGTTCAGAGAACAGTTCATAAAAAACTGAAAGAAAACTGTGGTGCCAGGCTGCTAACAGCCGCTCATCTGACGCCTACGTGGAGAGACTGGAGCCGCCCTGAACTGCTGCTGGTCTGACTGTTGTCCCTTCTCTTTCTCAAGGCAACGCAGGAACATGGTTGGAGTTCGGGTAAGTGGTTCAATAGATAAAGGGTGTTTTTATATAGCAACACTTAAAAACGAAATACATGCCATCCTATGATATCTTCTTTATAACTCTTTCATATATACTATCAAACATTTTTATACAAATACATTTTATGCAAAATAATTTTGTCTCCATAGCCAGATTACCACCTAACTGTGGACAGAAAATCTTTAACTCCTTAGTATCATCCACAATTGCTTGAAAAATGTCTCGTGTAACAAGTTAACAGCAGAGCCAGCCTCCAGATGGGTGCTGAGGCCCACAGGACCCTGGCACCAGGGGCAGCGCCAGTCTCTGGCCCAATGCCAACCCACACCAGTGACCTGTGTGCGCTGAGGAGGAGGGACCAGGGAACCTCAAAGGCTCCCTCCAGCTCTGACGTTCTGAGTGTCTACCAGCAACCTGCAAGTCTACGATGCAGGAGGACCGCACAGAGCAGAATGGTTTCATAATGAGCAGAGGATGCTACATAATGAAAACACTGAGAAAAATGGTTACTCCACCTAGGAATACTCACCAGTGAAATTAATAAAAGCTCAGTCTTACTGGTGTTAAAGTTAGAGTCTACAGTAACCTCTAAGTGACATCAACGGTATTTCTATTTCGACAGCAATCATGCAGTATTTGCTCCACAGATACAAAGTGCCCCTCTTCCCTAATTTCAAGAAATTGGGAACAAAGTCAGCCTCACCCCATCATATTTTTTGCCACATCTACCCGGGGACACACCCCGACACCAACAAGGTGAGCAGGGCTCCTCGTCAGAAGCTGTGGGAAGCAATGAGGTGATTAGAAAGTGGAATTTAGAACATGGATAACCTCTGCCATAGGACGCAGCAGGACTGGATCATTCCACATCGCCTAAGCCCCTTTGGGAAGTGAAAACCACACTCCATGGCATCAAAGCACCAACTGCAGGAGACAGGGTTGTTTTCACCCTGGTAGCTTCTGCTCCCCCAGATTTGGGGACTTTACCACGCCAGCCCCAGGGCTCTCAGGAGCCGTGTGTGGGACACGCCCTGGGGTGATGAATCCGACACCAAAGGAAGAAGGCCCGACTCGGGGCGCTCACAGATACAGAAACCTTCTGATGTACCTTCCAGAAAAGAATGACACCCAGGTACCTGTAGTCTCTATTCATTTTAGAAAACATTGACTAAAATCAGTCTATTTAATAGTTACCTAAATCACTTATTGAACCTGCCATGTCCGCCTTTGGCAATTCAACAACCACCTAAAAGAAGAACATTGAAGATGAATATTGAGACCGAAAAGAAGACTGATCATTAAGTTTAGAATTAGTATTTTGATGTTAACTCCTCTTTTCTCTCTCACACTCCTCCCACAGTGACTTAATCAACAGCCACGGCCTCGGTCCACCCGGGTGAGGCTGCCGCTGTCCTTCCCCAGCCAGCGCTGTCGGTTCCTGTCCAACTTCCCAGGCCTGTGACGTTCCCACTGAGCTGCCGTGGAAGGGCCCCACTGGCAGAGTATAAATCCCGTCTCCCTCCTCATGGCGAGGGGACGCCGTGCTCCGTCTCTCTGTCCAGCCGGTCCCCTCGACCCCCCAGCTCAGGTGCTGTCTCCCCCAGACCTCTCGCTTCATTCAGGATCCGTGTGTGTGCACACGTGTGTGTGTGGTGCACACCTGGGCCACCTACTCACCCACATGTTGAGAACCCCACTCTCGTCCAAGGACGCAATGTGGAATGACAAACCTGACATTTCTAATGCAGACAGAAACAAAAAGAAAGAAGGGGCTTTACATAAGGAAACACATTTCACAACACTGACTTAAGAATTTTAAGAAAGTGAAGGATCATGTACCTTCTTGAGTAGAAAAAGGTGAAAGCACCAAGCTCTGTTTTTTGTAGACGGAGGTTGAGACAGGCTCTATTGCTTGCAGAGGACTTTGGTGGTTTACTGGTGTAAGGATTCCATCTAGAGTTCAAAACCCACAATACCCATGTATAAGTCACGGAAACACAGCTAACACCATGCACCCACAAACATGGAGGTGATTCTGGGTCTGAAAGACCCAAATCTCTTCACACAACCTCCCCAAAAGCCACGGGACCAACATGACCACCACGTCCAGCATTACCAGGACTCCTACAGGAAGAGGGACAGACGGTTCCGCCCTGTTGGCCTGCAGGTCTGGAAAGCGGGGAGGGAGGCTAAGACACCCTGGAAGGAGAGAGTGTGCCAGGACGGAAACTCACACAGAGAAAGCCCACCCTGAGGCCAGGCCAAGGGGTGCTCACCAGCAGGGGAGGGGATGGGGGGAGGAGGGGGAGGAGGAGGAGGAAGAGGAGGATAAAGAAAAGACACACCCACCACTGTGGGAGCAACAGTGTCTTAAGGAACTGCGTCTCACAGGTCAATGCAGCAAAGCTCTTTTGACCTAGAAGATCCACCTACAAAACGTCCACACGTGAACTAAAATAAAACCCTAAGCCCTCAGCCAACTGAATGGACCCATCTTGGCCAGGGGGACCCCAGAAATGCTCTAATGTTGAGGTGCTGGCCGTGATGAGAAGGGAGGTCAAACCTATCTCATCATGTCCCCTCCCTTTTGGAGATATTCTTTGTAACAATAAGACACTAAATCATTAACAGGCCTAAACCCATGCCGATTAAACCATTGACTATTCATTAGAAACCACGGAGGTCAGAAGTAGAATAACAGAAAAGTAGAAAGAAGAAAAGAGAACTATGAACCCGGAATTGTATGCCCACCAAAACTATCTTCTGAAAATGAAAATTTCAACACATGATACTACTAAATAACTGGACACCCACATGCGAAAAAAGAGCCTCAGCCAACATCTCTCACCACGCACAAAATTAACTAGAAATGGATCACTGACTCAAATGAAAAAGCTTAAATTATAAAACTTCTAGAAGAAAACACAGGAGAAAATCTTTGTAACTTTCAGTTAAGACCACTTAGATATGACACTAAAAGTATAACCATAAAAAAAAACCAATAAATTGAAATTCATCAAATTTAAAACTCTGAAAGACAATGTTAAGAGAAAAGATGCCACAAACTGGCAGAAAATATTTACAAAACATATATCAGATGAAGGACATATACCCAGAATACATAAAGAACTCTCAAAACTTAATAAGAAAACAACCCAATTTTAAAAATGGGCATATTTTCTCCCATTCTGTAGGCTATTTACTCTGTTGATTATTTACTTTGCTGTGCAGAAACTTTTTAGTTTAATTAGGTCCCATTTATTTATTTTTGTTGTTGCTATATTTGCTTTTGGGGTCTTACACACAAATTCTTTGCCTAGGCCAATATCTAGAAGAATTTTTCCTACTTTTTCCTCTAGAATGTTTATGGTTTCAAGTCTTACATTTAAGTCTTTAATCCATCTTGAGTTAATCTGGCTAGAGACAGGGATCCAGTTTCATTCTTTGGTATGTGACTGTCCAGTTTTCCCAGCACCCCTTCCCAGTGTATGTTTTTTGTCTCCTTTGTTGAAAATCAGTTGGTTGTAGCTATGTTGTTTTATTTCTGGGTTCTCCATTCTGTTCCAATGGTCTATGTGTCTACCTTTATACCAGGACCTTGCTGTTTTGGTTACTACAGCCTGTAGTATAATTTGAATGAAGTCAGGTAAAGTGATGTGTCCAGATTTGTTCTTTTTGCTTAGGATTGCTTTGGCTATTCAGGCCCTTTTTCAGTTCCATATGAAGTTCAGGATTACCAAAAAAGGGCTAATATCCAGAATCTACATAGAACTCAAACAAATCAGCAAGAAAAAAACAAATACCTCCATCAAAAAGTAGACAAAAGTCATGAACAGTCTTTTCTCAAAAGATAGACAAATGGCCAAGAAACATACAAAAATGCCCAACATCACTAATCATCGGAGAAATGCAAATTAAAACCATAATGGGATACCACCTTATCCCTGTCAGAACTGCCATTATTAAAAAGTCAAAAAACAATAGACGTTGGTGCAGTTGCGATAAGAAGGGAACACTTATGCACTGCTGGTGGGAATGTAAACTAGTACAACCTCTATGGAAAGCAGTGCGGAGAATCTGCAAAGACCTAAAAGTAGACCTACCATTTGATCCAGCAATCCCACTGCTGGGAATCTACCCAAAGGAAAAGAAATCATCGTATCAAAAACACACCTGCACTCAAATGCTTATTGCAGCACAATTCACAATTGCAAAGATACGGAATCAACCTAAGTGCCCCCAAACTGATGAATGGATAAAGAAAATGTGGTATATATTAAATATATATAACATGGAGTACTACTCAACTGCAAAAAGGAATGAAATAAGGTCTTTTGCAGCAACTTGGATGGAACTGAGACCATTATCCTAAGTGAAGTATCTCAGGAATGGAAAAACAAACACCACATGTTCTCACTGATAATTGGGAGCTACATGAGAGATATATATGATTATAATGTGGACTTTGAAAACTAAGAAGTGGGGAGGCTGGGAGGGAAGTGAAGGATAAAAATCTGCCTATCAGGTACAATGTACACTATTTTGGTGACCGGTACACTGAAAGCCCTGACTTCAGCGTGGTACAATTCATCCATGTAACAAAAAGCACTTGTATTCTGTAAATTTTTTAAAATGAAAAAAAAAAGAAGGGCAAAGATTTAAACAGACACCACCAACAAAGATATATTGATGGCAAATAAACTCACCAAAATATGCTCAGCATCATTCGTCACTAGGGAATGATACTTACAGCCACAATGAGATATTACTACATGCCTATTAGAATGGCTAAAATTTTCTTTAAAAAAACTGTTAACACTTAGCGCTGGTGAGGATGCAGAGTAACTGACTCTCAAACTTTGCTGGGAATGCAAAATGACATAAGCACTTGGACACAGGCACTTTGGTACAGAAACAACTGGAAGTGACCAGATGTCCACCAAGTGGGGAATGGATACGTGGACTCGGGGCACTGACACAAGGGAGCTACTCTCTGAATAAGGAATGAACTTCTGCAACATGCGACAAAGGGAGCAATCGCAAATGCATCGTGCTACTGGATGATTCCATTTATTTGACATCTGGAAAATGCGAAACTACAGGGACAGAATACAGATCAGCGGGAAAAGAGAGATGAAGAAATCAAGTGCTAGTGGGGTGTGGCGGCTCCTGTGCAGGGACAGAGGACAGGCAGACCAGGGAGGGCGTGAGAGAGGGAAGACCTTCCCCTGCACTTCGCTCTACGGGGCTGCCTACAGGAAGGCACCGGTCGGCAAAGGGTGTGGAGTCCAGGCAGCACTGGGTCTGGGTGCAGGCCCCGCCCAGGTCGTCCGAGACCTCAGACAAACGTGTCACGTCCCGAGCAGCCAGGATACAGGCTACGAGGAGAATGAAACGAGCTGTGTACACTAAGCACTTAGATGAAGCCCCACAACCTTGGAAATGCTCATACTTGTGGTGGGTGGGGGTCTGGCATGGCACAAATTGCTCACCTGAGTCGAACCGTGGGTCCTGGAGGTCTAGTGGTTCTGGTTCCTGTCATCGCCCGAGAGGCAACTAATTCTACTTACTAGTTCTTTAAGCATTAGTTAGCTCTGCCACAGGAGAATACACACACCAAGATGCCTTAAGCTAATTTAAAAACTGTAAGTTATTTCATTGAGGATTTTTGGGAATCCACAAATTTAACAAGAAAAAAAAATTCCAGTCATTGCTGGCCCCTGGATAAGCATTTCTTGAATGGATTTTTGTCTTTCCTATCCATTAAATGCCTCTTTTGCCCAGGGCTCAGATCCCATCCTCTGGGATAATCTGAATGAATAAATGCTAACAACTGTAAAATTCTGTTTCCCACATCCTATCATGGCTTTTCTAGAAGACACACCACCGGCAGACAGATGACACCAACCAGTAGAAAATGTTGATGTCCTGAACGTCCAGAAACAATCGTTCAGCTTCACATAATGATGTATCCTGGAGTCTTCTCTTAAATCCCACACGGCGACCGAGCCGTGCGCTGTTCCAGCAAAAAGCAGAAATGCTTTAAAGGGGCTAAAGCAGCAGCACGTGACCTGAAAACCAAACACACAGAAAGCTGATGACTGAGAACGAGAGAGCCATGTTCGCAGAAGCTGAGTGCACTGCTGTGGCAGGTGACCCTTTTCACTTCACACGGGTGTCCCATGTGGAACACAGTAACTAGAATTTTGTACATAGATAAAATATAGCCCGTCTGCATGTTGGCTTCCTCACATGGAACACGGGGATGACAAACCCACCCTGCAGGACTGCTGGGATCACAAACGTGAGGTGCCTGGCACACGTCAGGTATATACACGCCACACAGCTGGGCCTCAAAGTGGCAAGGCCACCCTGTGTCATTTGCTTACATCTGTGTCCAGGTTGGCCAGTATTTTCGTTAGGCCTACAGCACTCATTACCTCATTCTCAACAGACTTCAGAGGCTGTTCTGTGACACTCCTGAGGTGACCCTGTGAACTACGACTCTCTAGAGTCCAACAAGCACACTCACGTGCCTCGTGGCACCCGCAGCAGAGCGGGGGGCAGCCATAAAAGCCAGGGAGAGCCCTGTAATCCTCACCCACCGCCTTGTCCCTGTACCCTCTCTCCTCTGCACCTTCACGGACCGTCCACCACCCGTTCCCTCGCCAAACGCAGGGCTCTGCTCCTGGGCTGTACCTTGGACTCACATATCAGAACCTTCTGGGGCCCTGAGGGCTGCCAAATATCCCACACACAGAGGACGTATCTGCCATCCAGCTGGGGAGCAAATGCCTTCTCAGGTAAATCATGCACAGAGACCACCGTCTGCCTCTGAGCTCGAGAGACATGCAAACAGGATACTTTTCGATCTAGGGATAAGAAAAACACTTTTGCATTTTAGTGATCTGCCAGAATCCACCTTAACACACTTCAGAATACTCAAATAAATTTCAGCCTAATGAGGAAACATGGTCCTTTCAAAACAGTCTGTACATGAAATGTGGGTTTTGATAAATGGCCACAGCCTGGACCTGCCCACTGTGTCCCAGTTAACCTTACGGTTTGGCTAACAGGAAATCTTTCAAACGTGGCACAATGTAGCCTGAGACAGCTACCGTGTCTCTCGTCTACTGGCCATTCCCACAAAAGCCAAGCTGAACACACGCTTGGGGTCAGAACCTTCCAGCTGGGAGACACGCTGGAAATGACCTCAGCTGACCCCTTTGCTTCGGCCCCAGGCAGCGCACTGTGCCATTCAAATGCGAGGAGCAGCTGAGCTCTGTTCTGGGCTCACTCACTCCCTGCAAACGCACCACGTTCCAGGACTCAACAGCTCCCGCAGGGCGGCAGAAGTGGCTGAGGGAAGAGCTGAGGCAGAGGGACGTTACGTCGGCGGCTGGCGAGGACTGCGCAGCCAGAGCACGAGCCGGTGCTGCTGGAACCAGGCACCAGGTGAACACAGAAAGCCCTCGCTGTCCTGAGCCGCATGCACACACCAGACACCTCTCCACGCCATGCACACACCACGCCAGCCCCTCAGTTTGTGTGCTGCGACAGCTCACAGCACCCACACCTGTCCCAGCGTCCCTCCTCCTGCCTGCTCACAATCACTCACAGCTGCAACCCTCCGGGGCCACTTCTACTGGCAAACTTCAGGTCTTCTTCCAGGAAAGGTGCCATGTTATTGTAATAGCTGTGTATTTCTTAACCACTAACGTGTGTAAAACTGTGCCACTATTACTGGGCTCCTTTTTGTGTGTGTGTGACAATGATAAAGTTTTCCAGTGCTGTGCCCTGACCCCATGTGTGTTTTGTTGGAAACTTTCCGTCGTGTGGCGACTTTTAGGCGCATGCACATCCTGTTAGAGCAGAACTGACTGCACAATGGCCAGCAGGAGCTCTGATGCGTCACAACCCGAACCTCACCTCTGCCATCGCCATGGCGTCCTTGCTGCCCAGATGCATGGCGTGCGCAAGCTTCGCCACCTGTGCGTGTGGCCCCTCCTCTGGCAGCTCCCCACTCTCTGTGGCCCATGCCCTCATCTCCCTCTGCTTTCCACGCACAGCGAGACCTTCTCTGTCAGAAATCGTCTTTACTCTTCTCCTTAGAACTTACCCTTTTCTAATATGCTGCATGTGTTACTTGTTTAGCCAGTTCATAATGCATTTGACCCACCAAAAGATTAACGCGAGTTCCAGGAGGGAAGGGCTCCCGTTCGTCGCGTTTGGATCCACTGTTGAATCCCAGCCGCCACAGCAGCACACAGGACACCCAGGCCCCCGCCAGACGCTGCGTCACCGTGAGCACATTCTAACAGCTAGGACGGGCCGAACAGACTCTAGGAAGGCCAAAGCAGCACATCTGACCAGACCAAGATCTAATGTGCGTCGAACCCTAAGTTCACAGGGGTGAGATGACCCACTCATGGGTCAGACACCCTTCCACCCCAACCTCGTGTTCTTCCTGTTGTCTCAATATTCATTTTCACTAAGACACAGAAATAGGCAAACAAGAAAACCCTCCACAGTGGGAAGTCCTTTAAGAACATGCATAGTTTGCTTTTTTGAGAAGGATTCCAGATGTATGTATCATTAACACTTTTTATACCTGTGGTCACTGGGCACAGAGCACTGTGAGTTTTCTCTGCGGGGTGGGATATGGGAGTGTAGATGTCGATGTTGTCAGGCTATAGGTACGAGAATTTACTGTTTTCCTAACAGGATAGCTCTTCTGTTTAAGATAAACAAAATACCCTCAAAGAATGTGAAGACTGTTCAATTAGCAATGCCATTTTTGATGACGTTAAAAGACAGAGACGTGTACATAAATTGAAATCTCTAAACAGCAGGCAGGACAGAAGAAACACCCAGGATGAGTGGCACCCCCTGCCCTGGCTTCACGTGGGCCAGGAGCACGCTTACCCCAGAGCAGCTGGTGCTGGGTCACCCCTTCCTGTCACCACTTTGTGCAAACCAGGACCCTAACCGCTACCAGTTACCTTCATAGTCATTTTTAAAGGCAAAGAAGTTATTAGCTTAAGAAATTTAAATTTGGTCTTGCAAATGCAGTTTGTTTAAAATAATTTGAACAATTATAGGCAATTACACTTATTTTTTTTTTTTTTTTTTT
>RJWJ010010757.1:0-46151 GCA_004363605.1 Indri indri | reverse complement strand
CTAATCCAGCATTTACTTGCATTGAAAGTCAAATAATGACCAGAAGGGAAGTTGGAAAAACACTTGGGATTCTGGCAAAAAGTGTTCATAGGAGTATGTCCCATTGGAGAAGGTGTTATGGAGTGAATAGAGCCTCAGGGATATGAGAACTAGGTTTATGTTATTCAGTGAAGTGTCATTATCAGGAGGACAGGTGGAATGGAATAACCAGATGATTACTGTGAAGTAGAACACACCTTAGCAAGGTGTGTCTCTAAGTGGAATATTCATTCTAAAAACAAGACAGTACTGCATGGGAAGGCATATTCTGAGTTTAACAGGGAAAGCCTTGAGGCAATAGAAGGTAACAAAGACATGTAATAACTGTAAAGTATTGGAAGAAGTGGACAAACCTGATTGCTGTCTTCTTCATCTCCCAGTAGATGCTGATGGAGAAAGCAACCTCTCAGCTATGATTCCATGCTCTCCTGCAACTCTTGTGTTTCTCTCTTCTTTTCACTATGGGAACTGTTTCAATTCTTCTTCTGACCAATCTCTAACCCTATCACTTCCCCCTTTACTTATAGTAGATGTTAACTAACGTTTTACAGAGAAATTGAAGATGAGCCACTGACAGCTTCTTCTACTTAAATCATTCATTCATTTAATAAGTATTGATTAAGGATTTGCTGTGTGCCAGGTACAATAACAGATGCTGTTTATAAAGAGATGAACAAAGAGACAGGTGCCTGCACTCTTTGAGCTTGCTATCCTAACCAGAACCACATTCATTCTTCCTTTCTTCCTGCCTTATTAAATCTTATTAAATCTGTATTAGATCCTGTGTTCTGTATCTTATCCCACAAGACTTCCTCAGTGATTTTTAAAACGCTCCCTCCTCACTCTTTTATCTTCTCTTTAAACTTCTCCCTGAAGCTCTCCTGAGATTGTGGATACTGCTCCCTTGCACACGCTGCGCGCGCTCTCTCTCTCTCCCCCCGCCCCCCGCCCCTCACCCGCTTCCTCACAGATTTAATGGGCGCATTGCTGGTTCTTGGTATCTTCACTTCCTCACCTACCATTCCAAAATTGCTAAACTTGATCTCATTAGAGTTACAAATCTTCTCAGTGAGAATATTTTAAATCTTACTGACTCTTTGGTAGCATTTTAAATGTTAAGCAAACGTTTCTACATTAATAATTCCCTTCTCTAGTTTTCCAAGGCAACATAAACTCTGGTTTTCTTCTTAAATTTCTGGCCACCAATTCTCAGCCTCTTTTACGTACTTCTCTTCCTCTAGACTTCAGATAAATGCTGGCGTTGTGCTAGGTCCTCATCTCTTTTCCCTCTCTATGCCTCTCTTGGATGATCTCACCAGTGAAATGGTTTCAGTTACATAAACCTGTGAATTTTAAATCTTAATGTAAGAATCAACTGGAAAATTGGATTTGGTAGACATAATTTGGGCCAAATTTAGTATTTTAAGAAGCACTCCTGATAATCCTGAGAAAAGTAGTCACCACGCTCAGATTACCCTTAAGCCCTGAGCTGAACTATAAATTCTAAGAGGGTACAAATTGTATCTGTCTTACTTATCATAGTATTCCCAGAGTCTAGCAGGGTATCTAACAAACACAAGTGTTCATTTAATATTTGTAGAACAAATGAATGCATATGTGGGTGATCTCCAAGCTAGATTTCAGTTCGCATTTTCCACTAACACCCAATCTCAGTGAATGGCCCCATCACCCACTAATATCAATCAAAAACCCTGATTCTTCCATCTACCTCAACCTTGCCAACCAATTAACAAGCATATCTACTTTGATCTTCTAATATCTTTCAAGTGCCCCCACTCCTTTCTAGCACTGTTGCCAATGTGCTGGTCCAGGCCACCATCTTTTCTCAACCAGAGTATTCCAATGTTCTTCTAACTAGTCACACTACCTCGATTCTTACTCCACATTTTTAAACAAAAATTACATCATTACAGTCCAAACCTATTACCATGGTTTGCATTGCCCTTTGTGAAATGGCCTCTGCTCACCTCAATAAACTCATTTTCAAAATTGCTCACCCCTGTTCACCCCACTTTATGCTCTACTCTATATATTTTGCAAAGTATTTTCCTTGCTTTTTATTCTAATGGCATTTCCTTTTACAAAAGCCTTTAAATGTGTATTCATTTAAATGCCTGTTCCAAGTGAGAAATTTTATTTTAGGTCTCATCTATATAAGCTACTTAATTTTTCATATTTTTACTCCTTTACAGTGTCCAACTACCATTTTTCAGCTTTTGTTAATTTAATTTGAAGTCATTGATATAGATTATTACATTAAATTATTACTGTATTATTAATTTTGTATGATATATCTTTTCTTTCAAGAATAATTGTTTCATAACAATTAAAATTATTTCAAATGTTTTCTATTTAATTGGTTTCAGTGAAAATTTTTTTTAGTACTTTTGTGTTTTCTCATTCTACTAAATTGTATCTCTAATAATTTTTCAAGAATGTGAAAAGTTTAATATATTTTCTTAATAAAACTTGAAATTATCTTTCTATTACCTAAATGACAGGTTGATTACATAATATATTCTTGGTCACAGAATTTTTCATACCCTCCATATTGTTTGTATTTTTTAATATTAATTTTGCATTGAACAACATGAGGCCAAACTGGATTTTCTTTCTTTGAAAATAAATTACTTTTGTTTGCTTGGATAATTATAAGGAATTTTAATCTATGCAGTTCAATATTTTTTTTATTCTGTGAACAAGGGGGGATATATTTTCACTGTATTTTTCCTGGAATAGAGTGAAGTTTTTCAATCCACTGTTAAATAATAGCTTCCTAAAGTATCACTAAAATCAACCTCTAAATAAGACCACTGTGAGTTTATAGCTTACCTTGGTAAGAGAGACCACTACTCCTCAGTGCTAGTGGCGTCTCTGAAGAGAGAGAGAGCAAAAATTAGGATATTTATTAGATTTAGAAGTCCAGCTTAAGGTAGGGCTTTCAGTGGGGAAGGGAAGAGGAAGAAGTTTGATTAGAGTTGGGTAAGGATCACAATAGAACTATATAGAATTGGTAGAAACAGGTAGGAGAGGATTTTGAGGAAAGAGGATCCAAGTGTCTTGTAAAAAAATAAACACAATAGCATTATCATTCCTAAAAAATTAATATTTTTTAATATCATTAAATATAAGTGTTCAAACTTCCCCACATTATATAATAAATTTGGGACGTAAAAAAAGTATGGTGGGATATAACCTTTCCTTTAATACTTCCTGTTGAAGAGTAGGTAGGTAAAGGTAAAAGTCTCTGAAAGTTTCTGGAATAATCAGTAAAGTTAATTTGAAAAAAAATACAAAGGCAAACCTAAGTTATTTGCAGTTTTTATCTTCCAGAACATGGATTTCTGGAAAAAATAAAGCCATGTTAATGTAAACAGTAGCAGTGTGCGTATTGATAGTTTCAGCTTTTAGTACATACACGTTTTTCTTCAGTTCAGGAAAACATTACTGATTTGGGGTGCTTTTTTTTCTTTTGTTCTGAGCTCTTCTTCAGAATTAATGATGCAAAACATGATCACTTGTTTTCTGAGATTTTTCATTATCTTCCCAAGTTCAGGAAACTGATTCACAAAGTGTCACCTGAGAGGAAGAAAGGGTGCCTCAATTGATGTTTTGTTCATATCTAGGGTTCTAAAGTTACAGAGTGGATATGAAAAAAGGGAGGTATAAAGTATCATGGTTCTTTTTTGTTAGATAAAATCTTCTGTGATATGGAAACAAGGCTTGAAATAAGCCAAAGCCTAGAAGATTTTACCTCAAACCATTTCCATTGCTTAATAATTATTGTCAGTCTCCTCCAAATGGTTGGTGTTTGTCTCTGTGCTTATATATATAGATATATGTGTATATATAAAAATTTTTTTCATTTGGAATAATTTTAAATTTGAAAAAATTCTTCAAAGACAGTACAAAGAGTTCTCATATATCCTTTACCCAGTTTTATCCATTTTTGTCATCTTACATTATCATGGTACATGAAATAAACATTGGCACACTACTAAACTCCAAAATTTATTTGGCTTTCACCAGGCTTTTTTTTTTTTTTTTCCATTAATGTACTGTTTCTGTTCCAGAATCTAATCCAGGGTACCACATTGTGTTTGAAAAGTCATATCTCCTTAGTCTCCACCGGGGTTTTACGGTTTCTGTCTTCACTTGTTTTTTATGTCTTTGAAAGTCTTCAGGGGGACTGGCCAAATATCTAATCTGGGTTTGTATCCACCAGAGAAACAGAGCTAGGAAGGCTGGATGGATGAAAAGACAGATGATAGATAGATAGATAGATAGATAGTAAGTAAGTAATTGGCCTGTGTGATTATGGGGCTGGCAAGGCAAGAACAAAACCTGTTGAGCAGGCTATCAGGAAAAGTAGACTGGAAACTCTCAGGCAGGAGCTGAATTTGTAGTCCAGAATGTCTCCTTCCTCAGGGAATCCTTACTTCTTTTCATTCAAATTATTATTCTTTTTAAATTTCAATATATTAAGGGTGTACAAAAGTTTTTGTTATATGGACCTACTCTACAATGGTGAAGTCAGAATTTTCAGTGTACCCACCACCAGAACAATGTTCACTGTACCCAACAGGTAAGTTTTTACCCCTCACCTCCCCCAACCTCCCCCCTTCTTAGTTTCTAATGTCTTTTACATCTTTTTGTGCCTATGTGCACCCATCATTTAGCTCCCACTTATTAATGAAAACATGTGGTGTTTGTTTTTCCATTCCTGGGATACTTCACTTAGGATAGTGGTCTCCAGTTCCATCCAAGTTGCTGTGAATGACATCATTTCATTCCTTCTTATGTCTGAGTAGTACTCCATGGTATCTATACATATATATACCACATTTTCTTCATCCACTCATGTATTGATGGGCACTTAGGTTGATTCCACATCTTTGTAATTGTGAAATGTGCTGTGATAAACATATGAGTGCAGATGTCTTTTTGATAAAATGATTTCTTTTCCTTTGAGTAGATACCCAATAGTGGGATTGCTGGATCTAATGGTAGGTCTACCTTTAGCTCTTTGAGAAATCTCCATACTATTTTCCATAGAAGTTGTATTAATTTGCAGTTCCACCAACAGTGTATAAGCACTCTTTTTTTCTCTGTACCCATAACAACATCTGTTGTTTTTTGACTTTTCAATAATGGTTGTTCTGACAGGAGTAAGGTGGTATCTCATTGTGGTTTTAATTTTCATTTCCCTGATAATTAGTGTTGTTAAATATTTTTTCATATGTCTGTTGGCCATTTGTTTACCTTCTTTTGAAAAAATTCTGTTCATGTCTTTTGCACACTATTTAATGGTTTTTTTTTCTTGCTGTTTTGTTTCCATTCCTTGTAGATTCTGTAAATTAGTCCTTTGTCAGATGTATAGTTTGAAAATATTTTCCTCCATTTTGTAAGTTTCCAGTTTGCTCTGTTAATTGTTTCCTTTGCTGTACAGAAGGTTTTTAATTTAATTAAGTCCCATTTATTTATTTTTATTGCTGCTGTATTTGCCTTTGGGGTCTTGGTCATAAATTCTTTGCCTAGGCCTATGTCTAGAAGAGTTTTCCTATGTTTTCTTCTAGAATTTTTATGGTTTCATACCTTGCATTTAAATCTTTAATCCACCTTAAACTAATTTTTGTATATGGTGAGAGATAGGAGTCCTATTTCATTCTTTTGCATGTGGCTATCCAATTTTCCCAGCACCATTTATTGAATAGGACATTCTTTCTCCAGTGTACATTTTTGTCTGCTTTGTCAAAGATCAATTGGTCATAGCTATAGAGTTTTATTTCTGGGTTCTCTATTCTGTTCCATTGGTCTATGTCTCTACTTTTATACCACTATCATGCTGTTTTAGTTACTATAACCTTGTAGTATAATTTAAAGTCAGGTAATGTGATGCCTCAAGATTTGTTCTTTTTGCTTAAGATTGCTTTGGCTATTCAGGATCTTTTTTGGTTCCAAATGAAGCTTAGGATTATTTTTTCTAGATCTGTGAAATACGATGGCATTTGATGGGGATTACATTGAATCTGTAAAGCACTTTGGGAAGAATGGACATTTTAAAGATATTGATTCTGCCAATCCATGAGCAGCTTTGGGCAGAATGGACATATTAACAATGTGGATTCTGCCAATCATTGAGCATGGGATGTTTTTCCATTTCTTTGTGTCATCTGCAATTTCTCTCATCAGTGTTTTGTGGTTCTCCTTGCAGACGTCTTTCGCCTCCCTGATTAAATACATTCCTGAGTATTTTATTTTCTTTATAGCTTATTGTAAATGGTATTGATTCCTTGGTTTGACTGTCAGCTTGACTGTTATTAGTATATACAAATGCTACTGATTTATATACATTGATTTTTTAACCTGAGACTTTGCTGATTTTATTTATCATTCTACGAGTCATTTAGTGGAGTCTTTAGGGTTTTCTAGATACAGGATCACATTGTTGGCAAACAGGAATAGTTTGACCTCTTCTTTTCTGACAAGGATATCCTTTATTTCTTTCTCTTGACTGATTAGTTTGGCTAGGACTTCCAGCACTATGTTGAATAGAAGTGGTGACAGTGGGCACCCTTGTCTTATTCCAGTTCTTAGGAGGAATGCTTTCAACTTTTCCTCATTCAATATGATAGTGGCTGTGGTTTTGGTGTATATGGCTTCTATAATTTTGAGGTAAGTTACTTCTATGCCTAGTTTTTTTGAGGGTTTTCAAAATTAATAGGTGCTGGATTTTATTGAATGCTTCTTCTACATATATTCAGATGATCATATGGTCTTTGTTTAAACAATACAAAAGAATGAAGAAACAAAAAGTTGGTTCCTTGGAAAGATGAACAAAATCAATAGACCACTAGCCAGATTAACCAGAAATAAAAGAGAAAGGACTCAAATAACCTCAATCAGAAATGACAAAAGGTACATTACAACTGATACCACAGGAATACAAAATATCATCCATGAATACTACAACAATCTCTATGCACACTAACTAGAAACCTAGAGGAAATGGATAAATTCCTGGAAACACAAACCTCCCAAGCCTCAATCAGGAAGAAATAGAAATACTGAACAGGCCAATAACCAGCAGCAAGATTGAGGCAATAATAAAAAATCTCACAAACACACATACACACAAAAGCTTTGAACCAGACAAATTTATAGTCCAATTTTACCAGACCTACAAAGAAAAACTGGTACCTATCCTACAGAAATTATTTCATAATATTGAGAAGGAGGGAATCCTCCCTAACTCATTCTATCAAGCTAGTGTCATCTTGATACCAAAGCCAGGAAATGACACAACAAAAAAAGAAAGAAAACTACAGACCAATATTCCTTAAGAACATTAATGCAAAAATCCTCAACAAGGTACTAGCAAACTGAATTCAGCAGCATATCAAAAACATGATTCATCATGATCAAGTGGGTTTCATCCCAGGGATGCAAGGATGGTTCAATATACACAAATCAGTAAATGTGATTCACCACATAAACAGATGCAAAAACAAAGGTCATTCAATTTATTGAGGGTAATTTCCTTTGCTTAAAATAAACTGATGGTAGAGGTTAATCACATCTACAAAATACCTTCACAGCAACACCTGGATTAATATTTGATTGAATAACTAGGTACTGTTGCTTAGCCAAGTTGACACATAAAACAGACCATCACACTATGGTTATGGGTTTTTGAAAGTATGCAACAGAGGTACATTACATTATATCAGGAGTACATGATATTGCATTACAGTGATGTTAATCTTTATCATTTTAAGGCGGCATTTTCCAGGTTTCTTCATAGTAAATCTATCACTTTTCCCTTTTTCTTTCTTTCTTTTCTTTTTTCTTTTCTTTTTCTTTTCTTTTCTTTTCTTTTCTTTTCTTTCCTTTCCTTTTCTTTCTTTCTTTCTAGAAAGAGTCCCACTCTGTTGCCTGGGCTAGATTTCAGTGGCATAGTGGCATCATCATAGATCACTGCAACCTCAAACTCCTAAGCTCAAGTGATCCTCCTTCCTCAGTCTTCTGAGTAGGCATACATCACCACACCTGGCTAAGTTTTCTACTGTTTGTAGAGATGGAGTCTCACTATTTCCCAGGCTGGAAATACTTTTCTGTAGTCTTGTAATTTCTAATAAAAATAGCATTTATCAAAGTCACCTGTTAGTTTTTTTTTTTTTTTTTAGTTTACATACATTAAACTAACTCTCTGTTATTAACAATTTTATGGATTTTGACAAGTACAGTTACATATCCATCACCCCAGGACCATACAGAAATTTTCCCTCATCCTAAAATTTCCCCTGTGCAACCTCTTTGTAGTCAACCACTACCATAACTTGCCTAAGTTTTTAATATTAATTTTACTTTTTAGTCTTTTTTATATGTTTATGGTTATTTTATTGGCTCATTATAGAGGAAGCTCAATTGAGATAGTCTAACCATATAGCATCTTTCTGTTCATTCTATTTTTAAGAAGTATTTACCAAGCCCTTCATATTGCCGTACATCTGAATGGGTACAGAGTATATATAGTAGAACACTTCTCATGAAAGTTTATGTTCATTGCATATAGTATTTTTAAAATTTCAATTTTTTTATTTCTTTATAATTGACACTTAAAGATTTAGTTAAAAAATCAGCAGAAGCTTTATTTAAAAAAAAAATTAGAGTCACAAAAAATGTTTAATGTCATACTAATGAAGATATATTAAGGAAGAAAGTACAGTGACCTTCAGGAACTATATTTGCTCTTAGTAATGGTAATATCTAATACCATGGTTTAAATCAATCCTATACTACATGTAGCAAATTTAAATGCATCAACCCTGTAACTTTAGAATATATATAAATTCCATTGTAGTATTTATTTTAGAATTTACAAATATGAAACCAGTAGACCTTGCTTATTAGGTTTAATTTTTCATATACTCGAGAACTCCCTGGAAACTGCTTTTTGATGAACCGGTATCTCGCACCAAGTGTACATGTACACGTGTGTGTTTATTGGGAGGGACCGAGATTCACCTTTGAACAATTTCTAATCTTATCTTCCCTGTTGTAGTCTCTCTCTCCTTGATGCCACAGAATCTAGTCTGCTTGGATACCAAATAGTATTGAAGAAATTTTATTCAGGGAATTCTTAAATAAAGTCTAATTATCTTTAAAAGAGACAAATAGAATTAGGTTATTCTTTCCATTACAATAATTATCTGTTGTAGAAAAGAACAGTTGGATGAATTCAGAAAACTAATGAATTAAGTTATGTAATGTGTATTCCCATTCACTATACAATTTTTTAAGAGAGAGAATTTCTGTATTAGCAAATTACCTAGCATAAGACTCTCATACCTTTTCACTAGTTTGTGTTCCTCAAATCAACTAACAGAAAAATATCGTGATTTTGCCTACCTGCAATTTTGTGGGTAAAATGGTACACCTGCTTTAACCTGCATGATCAAATGACACCGCTTTCAAAAATATTTTAGGAAAGACTACTGCTTTGACAAATAGGTTTCTCAACTGTATTTATATGATGCATTTTGAACAATTCTTGCAATAAGGGGGAATACAGAAGCATTTGTAACTTTGCTAAATGGAATTGAGGGCCACAAGAAGAGAGAACTATATTTTTAATAGACTTAGGAAAACCATCCTTTGACTATTATCCCAGAGTCTGAGAGTTAGAGGGGACCACAGAGGTCATCTAGATATCAGGTTTTGTAATTCAATCTTGTGTTTACAGTTGAATGTTCTTTGTAGTCCCGTTATCTCTTTACTACAAATAAATGTAGTGAATGCTAATAGAATGTGATCTCTTTGGGAAACTATTCAACAGAATGATTAATTAATTGAGAGAAAGGTTAGATGATAACAAATAAAAACGAGTGTTTTTTTTAACTCAACATTCAAAAACACATTTGACATTTTGTTGTAAACTATGTTTCTACAGCTGTTAGACTAATTGTTTTGCTAGTTTCTAATTACAGATGTTGGCAGCTGGAAATTAGGAGCAAGTAGTAGTCTCTCTGTGGGATAGAATTAAATGTGTGAAAACATGAGATTACATCATGCTTTTTCAGTTATCTTCAACACCACTGTGAAGACTGAAGTTTCAAAATCTCTACTAATCATTGTAAGGGTTGTATAACCTTAAATATTAAAAAGCTTTAAGCCTCTATAGATATATAAAGGCATGTCACTTTTCAAAAGTATGTTAGATGACAAAGAAATCTCCATGGCCAGAGCAAAGGAAGAAAAATAAGGATTTATTTGAATAATTAAATAAAAGAGGGAGTTTTATTGAATTATTCAGATAATTGCTTCGATTCTCCCACTTAGCCTTGCCTGTGCAGACCTGACAAAATGCCCTTTTCTCCTACATTTAATCTCCAGAGCAACCTAAAAGGATGCTGACAAACATTAATTTTGCATTATGAAATACTCTCAGTAAGTGACAGCAATTTCAAGATTAATGTGTTGGCCTCCTGAGAATAGATTTCAGGGAAAGAAAAAGGTGCTCTTAAACTTTATCTTTAAAGCAGGGTGCAGTGATTCACACCGGTAATCCTAGCACTCTGGGAGGCCGAGGAGGGAGGATTGCTTGATCTCAGGAATTTGAGACCAGCCTGAGCGAGACCCCATCTCTCAAAAAATAGAAAAATTAACCAGGCGTGGTGGCACATGCCTGCAGTCCCAGCTACTCGGGAGGCTGAGGCAGAAGGATTGCTTGAGCCCAGGAGTTTCAGGTTGCAGTGAGCTATGATGACACCACTGCAGTCTACCCAGGGCAACAGAATGACACTCTGTCTCAAAAAAAATAAAAAATAAAAAACAAAAGAACTTGATCTTTAAGTCTTATATAATATTGGTCACTGTCTTGCAATAGCATTTTCTAATCAAAGAGACTGCTGAAGACTATTGCTTCTCCAGCAATTAGGAACAAAGAGTGTCTATTCCCAGAGGTATGGTTTATATTGTGCCGTTCACTCAGCTAGTCACTTACACTAAGTCTCTGGGGTTCTTCTTTAAGATTTACATTCAGGTGTAAGGTAGAGAAGAGAGGTAATAAAGATGGGGAATTTAAAACACACCCAGACTTGTGCTCTATGAAAGGCATTGTTAAGAGAATGAAAAGAAAAGCTGTAGACTGACAGAAAATTTGCAAATCAACAATTTGACAACTTGTATCCAGAATTTTTTAAAGAGCCCTCAAAATTCAACAAAATAAGAAGGTAAATAATCCAATAAAATGGGCAAAATATTTGAACAGATGCTTCACTAAAGAAGATGGATAAGTGGCAAATAAGAAAGTGAAAAGATTCTCAACGGCATTAACTATTAGGGAAATGCAAATTAAAACCATGATAAGTTACCACTAGTCACCATGAGAGTGGTTCAGACTTAAAGATATCTGACAATACCAAGTGCTGGCAAGAACATAAAGCTAATATAGATCTCGTACATTACTGGTAGGCATGCAAAAAAGTAAAGCTACTCTGGAAAACAGTATTTTATATTTAAGTGTATGCTCACTCATATGACTCAACAATCCCACTCCTAGATATTTACCTAGAAAAATTAAAAACTTATGTTTGTGGAAAAAAAACCTGTACATGAATGTTTTTATATAAGCTCTCTTCATAATCACCCAAACTTGAAAATAACTGTATGTCTTTCAATGGGTGAATGGATGAACAAACAGCAGTTCATACATATAATGGATACCACTCAGCGATAAAAAGGAACGAAGAGTTGATATATGCAACAACATGAATAAATCTTAGAAGCTTTATGCTGAGGGAAAAAAACACAGTTTTCAAAAGTTATACTATAAATGAATGCATTTATATGACACTCTAGAAATAGGAAAAACCACAGCAATGGAAACAGATCAGTGGTTACCAGGGTGAGGGGTGGTGGCCAGGGTTTGATGGTTCTTGGTATCCTGACTGTTGTAATAGCTATTTGAATTCATGTGTTAAAATTAATACAAACTTTATACTAAAAAGTTAATTTTAATGTATATTAAATTTAAATTTTTAAAAATTAAATATTAGCTTCATAAATATTCAAATTATCATATAATAATCTTTTTCCAGTTTTACCTGTTCTCTCACTTTTTTTACGGCAAATTACTCATTGACATTTTCAAATTAGTAACAACTACCCGTTCTATGGAGAGTTTGTACGGGAAAGACTTGATAAGTTTCTCATAATTAATCAAGTGTCCTTGCGCTTTAAATATTTCATCTCAAAGTCTGTCAAACCCTCCTCCCAGGAAAATCAGGAAGCAAGTTCCGGAACATTGCCAGTTCTGAGACAAGAAATCCTGGGGTCTACCATGCTAGAGTTAATAGATGAATTTCAGAAGTGGTGTTTCTGCCTCCTCAGTTCTGCTGTGATAATTCCAGAGTAATTTAGACTTTAGAAATAGAAAATACCTGCAAATCAGGGCCTCCGTTACTGAGAGACACTTAGTAATCTTGGCCAAACTATAAAGTTCTAGCTCCCTCTGTGGCAACCCTCAAAGTTTAGCCTGTCTTTCACACTCATACGGTAATTTAAGATTTGGGTATTCTTTTCCTTGCTTTTCTATATATTGTCCTAAGCTACACTGCATAAATTCTGCAGCTCCTATGACATCCATTTTATCTCCCCTTTCTTCTCAACTTATAAGTCCAACTTTTCTGGATACTCTCAAAAAGGGCAGGCATGAATCCAGAACTGTACATCATATTAGATGAGAAGTCCCTGTAGCTCAGTCTCCAGATTGGGTGTGAAGTCAGGATAAAAAGGCACGATTATCTAGAACAACTGGCCATGGCTTATTCCATGGAGACCAGCATAAATCTTAGAGGGGAGACTTAATTGTCTTCATTCTCATCAGCCGTTTTCAGGTTTAATGAGAGGAAAGGAGAGTAGCTCTCTATTTGGAAAAGCAAGTGTGTTTCCAGAGAATTGGCGCTCCATGCATAAATGAGCTTTTAATATTTTTCACTTTTTGTATTTTAACATGTCTAGTTTTAAAGGGTTAAAAAGATTTAAAAGAATGTTTTAACACTCTCCAGATGAAAGATGAGATATTGGCCAGCTGATAGACCACTTATAAATTACCCATCATGATTTCTACATAAGAGTTTATGAGATCAAACAAAAAGGAAGAGATAAGCAATTTTAAACAAAGCTGTCTAGAGACCCAGGTGGGACATTAAGTTAATGACTATGCTGTTATGAGTAGAGAGGCTACCTCTATCCTGAAGCAGGTGTGCTTGTATTTGGTGGCTCTCCTTGGCTCTGGTCCTCACACTGTGGCTATAGGGCCATATATAATGCTGCATTATTCTCTCTGGTCATTCATAAAATTGTTCTTTATATATTATATATTGTATAATGTGCCAGTATTTTATTTTTAACATATAATATTACTTATCATATTTAATTTTTTGAGGAAAATAATAAATCTTTATTAAAAGACTTTTTATTTATTTATTTTTTTATTTCAGCATATTATGGGGGTATAGATGTTTAGGTTATGCATGTTGCCCTTACCCACCCCCCCACCAAGTCAGTGCTTCAAGCATGTCTATCCCCTAGATGGTGCGCATCATACTCATTATGTATGCATATACTCATCCCCTCCTCCCCCCTCCCACCTGCCCGACACCCGATAAATGTTATTCTTATATGTGCACTTCGGTATCGATCAGTGAAACCAATTTGCTGGTGAGTACATGTGTTGCTTATTTTTCCATTCTTGGGGTACTTCACTTAGTAGAATGGGTTCCAGCTCTATCCAGGAGAATACAAAAGGTGCTATATCACCATTGTTTCTTATAGCTGAATAGTACTTCATGGTATACATATACCACATTTTATTAATGCACTCACGTATTGATGGGCACTTGGGTTGTTTCCACATCTTTGTGATTGTGAATTGTGCTGCTATAAACATTCGAGTGCAGGTGTCTTTTTTGTAGAAAGTCTTTTGTTCTTTTGGGTAGATGCCCAGTAATGGGATTGCTGGATCAAATGGTAGGTCTACTTGTATCTTTTTAATGTATCTCCATATTGCTTTCCACAGAGGTTGCACTAGTTTGTAGTCCCACCAGCAGTGTATGAGTATTCCTATCTCAATTTTTAAAGGACACAGTAATGTCTTTTGTCAAAAGCAAAACCAATTTTCTGATTAAATATATGAGGAACTTGTTTAAGTTGATGAGTGACAATTTAGGTAAGATGTTTCACAAGTTTTTGTTGCTACAATAGGTACATTTAAAGAAAAAGTTTGCTTCCACTTCTATGTATTCAAAAGCTTTCTCTTAAATTCTAAGAAATGCTTACTGATCGACATCAGAGTGAGATTTCTTAATACAGAGGCCTATTTTCTAAAAATTGCATCCAGATAGTTGCTTTGGAGCCCCTCGTTCACAGATACAACATCACAATGCTGGTCTCTTTAAATATCAAGGCCATGCCTTTCTGACAATCCTGTCTACTATCTCTTCTTTTCCATTGTTCTTTATTTTTACAACTCTAATAAGCACTTTGAATCATTATAACTCTAAAATATGCTTTGATAACTGGTAATCAAAAATCATATAATTTACATTTTAAAAATAGTTTTGGCAATTCTCACTGGTTATTGTTACTGATATAATGTAATTGTTATCTCAGTACTTCTTCCTCTCTTTCCAACAAAATCATGAATTTGCTTAGAACTACATTAATCTATAATTAATAAGGCTATACACTCTGCCTTCCTTGTGGGCAAGGACCATATCTTTCTCTCGTATCTCTCACACTTCGCATAGAGTCAGAAACAAAGTCAAGAGTAGCACTTGCTACATGTTTAGTAACACTTGCTACACATTTGCTGAATAAATGAATAACTACCATCATACTTCCCTACTGTTTCTGGAGGTAAAAATAGCACTTCTGATATATCTCATGGCTGTGCCTGATGTCTATCTTTAGGTATGGAGATTGTCTCTTTCCCTGACTCCCTTTTACACCTTCCCAAAAACTCTGTCCTCCAATGATAAAGATTGCTTGTGGTTTTTGATCTGGCCTCTTCCCTCCAGAATGCTCCAGTCCAACACTAGGCTGCTTCTGAATTGACTCTGGAACAATTCATTGGCTCATGTAACTTCATCTTCTTCACCTCCACCACACCAGAAATCAGCCAAACATTTTTGTTTTGTTTTGTTTTGTTTTTTGAGACAGAGTCTCACTCTGTTGCCTGGGCCAGAGTGCCGTGGTGTCAGCCTAGCTCACAGCAACCTCAAACTCCTGGGCTCAAGCAATCCTTCTGCCTCAGCCTCCCGAGTAGCTGGGAATACAGGCATGAGCCACCATGCCCGGCTAATTTTTTCTACGTATATTTTTAGTTGTCCAGGTAATTTTTTTCTTTCTATTTTTAGTAGAGACGGGGTCTCGCTCTTGCTCAGGCTAGTCTCGAACTCCTGAGCTCAAATGGTCCACCCGTCTTGGCCTCCCAGAGTGCTAGGATTACAGACATGAGCCACTGCACCTGGCCCAAACGTTTTTGTTTTATCTTTTAATAATCTTGGATGAACCAACTGATGGAAGCAATGCTTTTCTTAAAATAATTTATTTTAAAAATGAAAGAAAACTAAGTTCAACACAGGATAGTAATGTCACCTAATAAAATAATTAAGAAATGGAAAACATCTTTGGTTTATTCAATTAAAAAGTAAGTTATTGAGCACTTACCATGTGTCAGGTTCTGTGTTAACCACTTTACTTAATATTTCATTTAGTCATCATAACATCAAAATGTAGATATAATTTTGATTCCCAAGTTCCAGGGGATGGCACTAAGACTTGAAGAAGTTAAATTGATCTGCAAGGGAGACAGCTGACATCAGAACCCAGGTGATTTTGACTTCAGAATCAGGGCCCATAAGTGCAATATAAGTATCCCACCAAATTCACATATACAAGTCAACATTTACACCAAGGCTGATTATATCTTTAAACATGTTTTTATACCAGAGTCACAGTTTCAGCTGCATTTCAGTGTGCGCCATTTAGACTACCACTTCCTGGTTCCTATCGATGGAGATAATGGCTGATAGGAACATACTCTCTGGGCTCTAGATGGAGTCATCTCTTGAAAGTCTAGTGGTGATGTTTAATGATATTTTAACCAAGGAAAGTGGGCAAAAGGTGAGGACAAATGAAAATGTAAAGCAAAGAGAAGGGAGATGTATTTCTAAGGCAACTAGCTTTATACAGAGTACCTTGGACTTAGAAGCATTGAGAAAAAAAAAAATTGCCAGTTGTCATAAACCCAAACTGGCTGGAAAGCAGGGCAGTCTCTGTGCAGGCGAGAATGCAGCAAGATGCAGCAGCTTGTATTTGCAATGTGTCTTCGTCCACCTCGGCGCATCCACTGGAGTTCCTCCTACCTGTCCATTTAATACTAAATACCTAAAGTGCATTTTAAAGCCTCATATCAGATTTGTCCTCTTGAAAAGCTATTAAGCTAGTTACCCTGCAGCCCAGAGGGCTCTTCTTCAGTAAAACTGATTGTACCACATCATCACCATTAGAACAGCCGTGCAGGGCTGCCTGCATAATTCCTGCAAAAGGTCACCAGTACTTCCACTACAAAGGCCTTTTTTCTTTTACAAAAAAAAAAAGAAAAAAAATAGGAAGAAAATGGTAAATCAGTATTTTCAGTTTTTCAAGAACAAAAACTGACATGAAAGCCCAGATACATTTTTTCCTTATGTTCCACATACTCATAATAACTGAATTCAATTGCAAAACCTTGGAAGGAAAGTTACCTCATTATGTTATGATCTAAGCTGAAATCCATTTTAATTTCTATTCCTGTATCTAGATATTGATTACATTCTTCAGATATCCCACCTGTAAGTGTGGAAATTTCTAGTATTTGATGACACAAAGAAGAATCTGGGCACTATTTTAGGCTGATTTTGTAATGATAAGCCAAACCACCCTGCAGTGGAGTAATAAACAAGCTCCCTGCAAGGTGCCCATGGGGAACCACAGTGAGAAATAGCTGATCTCCTGTGTGACATCAGTTCAAAGCATGTGTCCTTCAGTCAACCTTGAGACTGGGCTAAGACTGTGATGGATTCACACATGGTAGAATATAATAGGATTGTGAGTTGTATCAAAGCAGTACATTAACAGATTATCAGATTATCAATTTTCCTTCATAAATACCCTACCTTCTCACAACCTAGCTATTTGTAAGTATTCATCTTTTAAAATATTTCTTTCCTGTTTTCTGTGAGCAGACTTTCAATGAATAGTATATTCAGAGGCTGAGAAAGGATTCCTTTAATAGAAGGAAAGCAAACACTGAATTTTCAGTGAAACGTGGCCTTTATTATAGATAAAAATTAGATTCTTTAAATAATATATGGATGAATATAATTTGTTAAACACTGTATCTTCTGATTTCCTATAAATAGACAACTCTTTCTCTGGATTTTCCCTGAATCATTTAAAGGCAAATTTTATATTGTTTTGGCATTAAAAATAGTTTCTTTCAAGAGAAGACAAAGGACTGAAAGCTCTAGAATTGGTCTGAGGATAAGGACATTGAAGGACAAGGATCTGACTAATGCCTCTCCCCATCCAAAATAAACAGGAGCAAGAAATATTTATTTCAACATTTGAGCATCTTGTCCATTGTGGTTGAGTTGAAACTATTTCTATAAGTAATTCAGGAATGTAGTTTACTGGAATCACAGACAATCTCACTGTCTTAGACAGGGAGCAATAGATCAATGAACTGTGGGCTAACCTGGCTATTTGGTGATTGAGGGCAGAGTGAAGGAGGTGGACAGGAAGGTTTTTAAAAATTACAGTAATGAGGCAGTCCTAAAAGTTCAACTTAGTAGCTAAATATTATAATAATTTTCCAGGTGGATTCTTGAAGCTAATTGGCCTTGTGATAGAGACTATAATAAAGATCTCAAAAGTGAAGCACAAAATTTAAGGGATGTCCATAAAATCTAGTTCAGATCCCCACAACTCTTTCGTGTCACTTAACTGGTCTGTTGTTGTACTGTGTCACCCGCTCTGATGTTCTTGTTTAGAAAAAAAATGAAAATTTATCTGGAGTTTTCCCACATCAACCTTCCTGTACTCCTAGGTATTGTTCAGTGTTTAAGAGGTAAATTCTTCCACTCCTTAATTATCACTTAAAAGAGTAAGGCATTGTGCTAGACAAGAGCAAAGAAAGGACAAAATATGGTGCCACCCTTTAAAGGGAGGAGGGAAGACAAAATATGCAGATATGAAATAGCTGCACAATTACCCCCAAACACATAGACAGTGGTCTCAAACACTTAACAACTAAAGAGCTAGAAGAATTAAAATGGGTAATAAGGATACTCTTGGGGTAAATTTAAAGAAACTTCATTGAGGAAATCATTTGAGTTCAACCTTAAAGTAATCATAAGACTTGGTTAAGAAGGAAGATAAGGTATTGTGTGGGAAGAAAGGAATATTGTCATCCAACAAACAGAAGCAAAGTCAAGCAGGACATACTTTCCCTAAGGAATGAAATATAATTTTTTTTTCCTAGCCTATACCTCTGCAAATACTCATAAACATCAATAAAGCAGAGAAGCATAAAATATCATGGGTTCAATAAGAGAATAAGGAGAGTGAATATATAACAAGCATTCAGTAAGTATTAGAAGAATAAGTGAATGAATGAATAGTGTTTGTGAGAGGATGCAATTTTCATAATATCTAAATGTGATGTTTCATATTCGGCTGCTGAAAAAAAAGATTAGAAATGGACTGAACTTACTTCTTCCTCTTAGCTTTATGAACCCTGCCATCTTGCTTCCTCAGCAGGCCACATTGAACAATAAAAACTGAAGAAATCAATATCAACATTTGTTTGGGGACAAGGAAGAGTGTCACTTGGGTTTGCTAAAACACAGTTAGGAAGGTCAGTGATCGGCCTCATCTCCCACCACTGCCCCAAGGTGGAGTCAAAAGGCGACTGTGGTTAAGTGCCGTGCCCTTTCTCCCTTCCACCCCATACGTATTCTCAGGGGTACATCACACTTTCATGAAAAGTGAAGCTTGTACAATTTTGGAAGGGGTGCTTTTAAAAAACACAAAGTCAGAAACATAACCTTAGCTATAGAGCTTTGTAAGGAGTCCATGCACATGAAGGAGCCATGCAAGCTTAAGAGTCAGTCGATGTACAGTAAATCTCATGTATATTCTGTTTTTTGTGACTGGATGCCTTTTTACAGCCTTTTTGTGTAGCCAACTCCTTGTCTGTCTTCATATGAATACTGCAATGTTACCATCTTCGTTCAGTTTTATCTGACACTTAATACCCAAAAGAGAAACACAGTCACTCTAGAACTAGCTCATTCTCCTGTCATTAATAACACTTAGTTGTTTTGCAATTGTTTATGTGCATTTTTGAGATCTCGGCTACACTCTGAGCTCCTTAAGGGCAGGGTCCCTGCCTTTGTATCCACAGAGCAGGGCTGTCAGTAAAAAGTTCATTACGTGATTGGATAAGTTATGTTTTCTGTTACGCAAATTGCTCATGCTTAAAATAACAAAGTATCATTATATTCATATAAACTTATAAAATTTTTTACCTGAGTATTGCTGTTGATAAAAGAGCAGAACCTGAACAGAAGATTAGTTTTCTGACATTTTTTCCTTATTCCAGGAAAAGAGGTGATTTTTTTAAAAGTGTGTAAAGTTACAAAAACTGATACATACAGGCTATCAAAGATGCTGCACCCATCTCCAAGCAGCCTAGCAGAAGTACTTATTCACAGTCATGATTACCATTTTCAAATGGAAAAGCTGGATTGGAATTTTGCAAGCAAAACAATTAAAGGTTCAACTGCAAAATACAACTAGTAAAATCTTCGATTAACAAAATATATTGTGGAAATAACAATGGGGCATTAAATATACCATTTATTGAATGTACCACAATGAAGTTCAGGAAAGAGAGAAATCATCTTGTACTATTTGTTGGGTTGTGCCTTGGATTTACACAGAGGGAAAATAAAAAGAAATTAGAAGAAGCCTGAAGTCTTGCTTCTTAAGATTATTTTTTGTGGCAAAGCCTGTAGGAGCAATTAAACTGGAAGATAGAAAACACACTAGCTGTTTATTATTTATAAAGTCACAAAGAAAAATATAAACACAGACTACATTAAAGCAAGAAAATATAAGAAGAACAATATTAAATATATATATATATCTTCCCCAAAAAGGGTATAAAAAATATCTTTTTATCCCATATAGTCCCCAAAGGTATTTTCTGTTTCTGAGATTTGCTCGCCTTTACTTTGGTCATATATAGCTTATAAGCATCACTTAAGATTTATTATTTTCAATATCTAAATATGATAAGACAGATATTATAACAACAAAATAAATAATACAGATGAAAAAATTATAAATGGCTTAAGGACTAAAGTATTGTAGTTAATAGATTTACATCAATAACTGATGATAAAAATAATAGATGGTGCAACTTGGTTTTTGTTTATGACTCGGTCTCAATCACAGTTTCATGTTAAAGGTCAAATCTACCTTTTCTGTGAATCCATCAGCAAATATTTGTATGTGGACAAGTTATAGGACTAGTGAGTGACTTTGTCATATTACTTTTTTTTTTTTCATTCTACTGTGTACAATTCTCATACAGCAAAGGTAAGAGCAAGTTCAAACAAGGATCTAGAGCACATAATGGGCTTATTATTATTATCTCATACAAAATAAAAGGGTAGCTCTTTTCTAGGATAAGAAGTAACTTATTGGGAGATGGAGATCCTGGTATGATCGGAACTCACCCATGCTAATTAATTTGATTTGCAAAATATGGATTTCCAAAAATTAAGTTTTTTCAACTTCAGCTTCCCACTCTGCTTCTATTTCACTAACAGCAATGAAGAAAAGAACAGAGAATAGAAAAAGCTGATCTTTTCTCTCTCATAAAATATATTCTTAGCCTATGCTTTTTAGTTGTTGTTTGGCAGAAATATCACTATTTTGAATTACAAAAAAGCTGAACAATGAAAAAGAAATAATTGTTAGCATTATTCTGGTTTCATTAAATAAGAGAATTTGGCAATTGTTAATGGAATTATCAGTTTCCCACAACATAATCACCATAGTTGGAGGAACAGCATAATTTTGAAAATTATCATGTAATTATATTAAATTTAACAACTGTTTTCCATATTTATACTTTGAAAACACTTTTAAAAGTATGTTCTTACTCTGATACATGCATAAAAAGATCCACCATTCTATTTGATTTTTTATTTCTCATAAAAATGAAACTGAATTGTATAAGCTGCTATGTTAACCATACATTTTAGAACCTCTGTTTCTCACTATAATCAAATTATACTGAAAGCAACTGAAAATTTCATAGATATGCTTATTTTGTTGACCTTTACTATATATCAAGATAGTGGGATAATTCAATCTTTGTTTGCAGGCTAAATTTACTTTAAAGTTTTCATGGAGAAAAAATGAAATAAAAAGTACAAAATGCCAAAGTGTTAAATTGAAACATAGTTCACTTCGTTCAGTTAAATATATTATTTTAAGGGAAAGGATTAAAAGAAGAGAAAGACAAAGAAAAATGAATGGAGTGAAAGAAAAAGGGGGTGAGGGGAGGGAGGAAGAAGGAAAAGGAGGAAGAAAGACAAAGACAGTGCTTTTTGGGACATTTTCAAACTGAGTCACTTGGTTTGATTTTAGCCAGAAAATGATTTTATGTTTTTCTTTCAAAATTTGAAAATCAATTTTAATATTCAATATTTATCAAGATTGATTCATAACATTTTTAAAAGATAGTAAAACATATAAGGGAAAAGAAAATTGGGCCCCAACGTTTTCTTGATTTGATACCTAAATGAGCAAAGAGCAAGTACTGCTTTCATGTTGCTCAGCTGGGTTGATTTTCCACTGTCTATTAGCTTGCATCATCAGTAGTGTCCTTAGAGCTCTGCATCTTGTTTCACTTGTTTCTGCCTCCCAGGTGTGATGTTAATACAGCCAGTAAACTTAGCACATGCAACTTGTAAGAAAAGCCACAGCTCACAGCCTTCTGAGGTCTCTATTGGTCAAGCAAAAAAAACCCCAACAACACCAACAATAACAACAAAACATTGACTCCAGAACCCAAGAGACAAATGATTTAAATGATGAGGGAAGAGTAATGGATGTCAGCTCTAATGATCAGAAAATAGGTGTGGTACTTGATATTAATCTTCCTAAAAAAAAAAAAAAAGTCCCAAATCAGATGGTTTCACATCAGAATTTTACCAGACCTACAAAGAAAAACTGGTGCCCACCATGCAGAAATTATTCCACAACGTCAAGAAGGAAGGTATCCATGCCAACACATTTTACAAAGCCAATATCACCCTGATACCAAAGCCAGGAAAGGACTCAGCAAAAGAAGAGAAAACTACAGACCAATATCTCTTATGAATATAGGTGCAAAAATTCTCAGTAAAATCCTAGAAAATCAAATTCAGCTGCTCATCAATAAAATAATCCATCATGACCAAGTGGGCTTCATCCCAGAGATGCAGGAATGGTTCAAAATATGCAAATCTATAAATGTAATTCTCCACATAAATAGAAGTAAAAAGAAAGATCATATGATCCTCTCAATAGATGCAGAAAAAGCATTCAACAAAATTCAGCACCCTTTTATGATAAGAATGCTTAAAACAGGAATAGATGGGACTTACCTCAAAATGATAAAAGCCATATATGACAAAAACACAGCCAACATCATACTGAATGGGGAAAAATTGAAAGCATTCCCACTTAGGACTGGAACCAGACAAGGTTGCCTTCTATCACCACTTCTATTCAACATAGTGCTAGAAGTCCTAGCCAGAGCAACCAGACAAGAGAAGAAAATCAAGGGTGTCCAAATGGGGACAGCAGAGGTCAAATTATCACTGTTTGCTGATGACATGATCTTATGTCTAAAAAACCCCAAAGATTCTGCCAAGAAACTACTGGAATTGATAAATAAGTTCAGGAAAGTCACAGATTACAAAATCAATGTACACAAATCAGTAGCATTCATATACACCAACAACAGGCAAACTGAGAACCATATCAAAGACTCAATAACTTTCACAATAGCAACAAAGAAAATAAAATGCCTAGAAATATATTTAACTAAGGAGGTAAAAGACCTCTACAGGGAGAACTATGAAACACTGAGGGAGGAAATAGCAGAGGATATAACGGATGGAAAAACCATATCATTCTCATGAATTGGCAGAATCAACATTGTTAAAATGTCTATACTACTCAAAGTGATCTATAGAGTCAATGCAATCCCTGTTAAAATACCAACATCATTTTTTGCAGATCTAGAAATAATAATTCTATGTTTCATATGGAACCAGAGAAGACCCTGTATAGCTAAAGCAACCTTAGACAAAAAGAACAAGTTGGGAGGTATAAATTTACCAGACTTCAATCTATGATACAAGGATATCATAAACAAAACAGAATGGTACTGGCACAAAAACAGAGACATAGACCAATGGAAAAGGACTGAGAACCCAGATATAAAGCTAGTCTCGTATTGCCAACTGATCTTTGACAAAGCAGACAAAAACATACACTGGGGAAAAGAATCCCTATTCAATAAATGGTGCTGGGAAAATTGGATAGCCACATGAAGAAGACTGAAACAAGATCCACACCTCCCACGTCTCACAAAAATCAACTCATGATGGACAACAAACTTAAACCTAAGGCACGAAACCATAAGAATTCTAGAAGAAAATTTTGGAAAAACTCTTATAAACATTGGCCTAGGCAAAGAATTTATGAAGATCCCAAAAGCAATCACAGGAACAAAAAAAATAAATAAATGGGACCTGATTAAATTAAAAAGCTTCTTCACAGGCAAAGAAACTATCACTAGAACGAAAGATAACCTACAGAATGAGAGAAAATATTTGCATGCTATACATCCAATAAAGGGCTGATAACTAGAATCTATATAGAACTCAGGAAAAGTAGCAAGAAAAAAATAAACAACCCCATTAAAAAGTGGGCAAAGGACATGAACAGAAACTTTTCAAAAGAAGACAGACTAATGGCCAAAAAACATTAAAAAATGCTCAGCATCTCTAATCATCAGGTAAATGGAAATCAGAACCACAATGAGATATCACTTAACTTCAGTGAGAACAGATTTATCAAAAAATCCCCAAACAACAAATGTTGTCATGGATGCAGAGAAATAGGAACACTCATACACTGTTGGTAAGACTGCAAACTAGTACGACCTCTATGGACAGTAGTAGTATGGAGATACCTCGAAGAACTAAAAGTGGAACTACCATTTGATCCAGAAATCCCACTACTGTGTATCTACCCAAAGGAAAAAAAAGACATTCTATAATAAAGACATCTGTACTTGAATGCTTACTGCAGCACAATTTGCAATCACAAAGATGTGGAATCAACCCAAATGCCCATCAGTACATGAGGTGGATTAATAAAACATAGTGTATGTATACCATGGAGCCCCACTAAGTCATAAAAAAATGGTGGTCTAGTACATTTTGTAACAACCTGGATGAAGTTGGAGCGCATTCTTCTAAGTGAAGTATCACAAGAATGGAAAAAAATACACCACATGTACTCACCATTAAGTTGGTACTACTTGATGACCACTCATGTGCACATATGGGAAGGAACATTCATCAGGTGTCAGGCAGGTGATGGGGGAGGATGGGATGGGTAAATCCACACCTAACGGATGCAGTGTATGCTGTCTGGGGGACAGGCATGCTTTTTGGGCAGTGCAAAGGGAATTTACATAATGTGACCAAAGCAATTGTAACCCCATAATACTCTGAAATAAAAATTAATAAATAAATAGATAAAAAGAAGGAGCAATAAAGTCCTTTACAGAGCAAACAAAGAAAAATGGATGTGGGCTCAGTTTCTAAATGTGTAAGAAAGAGGTGTGTAAGACACAGAGTTGAGAATTATACCACTTGGTAGGAGGTCAATGCAATAGGCAATGAAGAAATACAATTTCCATGTAGAAAACAATGATGAACCAAAACGCGTAGTGGACTCTGCAGGACAAGTTAAGCATATTAGTTTATTATCATGTCATTCACTCATTCCTAGAGTAGGCATTGACTACTCAGTAGACTGAAGATGGGGGTGCATAAGAACAAAAATAAAGAACAAAGAAGTGATGGACAGAGGAAAAAAAGAAGAAAGAAATTATGAGGTCAATTTTTTAACTCCCCAGTCATGATAGGCTAAAAACTCTTACTAGGATTTAACAGGAAAAAGATAATATTTTCAATATTTTATGATAAAGAGATTCTATATGAATTGCTAATATCATGGAATCAATTTATTTTTCATCAATGAAAAGTTGTATATTCATGTCAGAACCTTATTATTTAAATACATACATACTTATGAGAATGTGTGTTAAATAAGTTTGCCCAAAGGGGGTTTGGATCACAATCCTGAAAGACATAATCCCAAATACCATAATCCCAAAAGATCAAAATCTCTAGGTCTAAATCCCTAAAGTCTTTAATATCTAAAATCATAAAAATCACAATCACAGGATAGTTGCATCATGTTGGGTTGAACTATTACCTTGGTATTGTCTTTATTTGGAAACTAAGTATGGTTTATGGAGATGTTTATGGTCACCAAACTGACAAGGGGTGGACTTGTGGACTTAATTTTAGATGTCAACTTGACTGGATTAAGGAATACCTTGAAAACTGGCAAAGCATTATTATGAGTGTGTCTGAGATGGTGTTTTGGAGGCGATTAGTCTGTAAGTCTGAGTGAACTAGGTGGGGAAGACCTGCTCTCAGTGTAGGAGGGCACCGTCCAATCAGACAGGGGCCTGGAGAGAACAGAATACAGAAGGCAAACTGGCCTCTCTGAGAGCTGGGATAGACTTTCTCTTCTGCTGCCTTGGACACAGAACTCCAGGCTTGCCAGCCTTTGGACTCTAGGACTTACACCAGTGATCTCCTGGGTCCTGAAGTTTTTGGCCTTGGACTGAGAGTTGTTACACCGTCAGCTTCCCCAGGGTCTGAAGCCTTCAGACTTGGACTGAGCCCCACTACTGTCATCCAAGGGTCTCCAGCTTGCAGAAGCCTGTCCTGGGTCTTCCCAGCCATCATAATGATGTCAGCCAATTCTTCTACTAAATCTCCTCTTGTATGTACATAGTATATCGGTTCTGTTTCTCTGCAGAACCCTGACAAATACAGATTTGGTAATAGGGAAGCTGAATATCATTCCTTTTTGCTGCATTTCTTACAACACAATGGAAGAGATCTGTGAAATTGTTCCCTCGCAAGAAGGCTACGATAACTTAAGTGTATGAGGCTACTTAATGGTGAAAGATAAAAGTTTAAAAGCTAATTATGGTTGGTGCTATAAAAGCAGAAAATCACTTAATTACAACAGCCAAGCAATAACCAGACATTCAAGTGGACACCATAAACTTACAATATTTGTAGACCATGACCACTCTCCAAATACAAGTGCAGTGAGTGTTTTAAAAATCATAGAAGTAAAAACACAGGTGAAAAATATAAGAAATCTCCCAAGCCAAATTATTCAATAGTATATTACCTGTGCCTCTTCACACATAATGCCAATTCTCTATGCTATGCACTTCATCTTCAAATCATTTCCAATACTAGAGGTGTAAATTGTTAGAGACTTTTTAAAAATTCTAATTCATTTTATGCACTTTTGCATAAATTTGACTCCATGAAAGTGTATTATCACAATGTTGACTTTGTGTGTAAGCATTGTGCATGTATGTAAAAATGTTGAAACTTCCTCAATAAATGAAAAAATGTCTTTTCATATGTCTGCATTTGTGAAAGATAAAATTTCTAAAGATCTCTGTTCTTCGGGCAATTGCATATGCAGTGCTGACCCATTGTGACCAATTATGGTTTTGGATTGATCTTGTCAAGACTTAAGGTTGTCTGTCATGATATTTCAGATGATTGAAGTTATAAAGCTGGGTGTACATAATTACCAACCATGGTGATATTTGTTTATACATTTTGATTTGACCTAGTTCTTTATGCATACAGTTCATCTGCTCATAACCGTTATACTCATTCAACTGACATTAGTATGCCTGTTTATGCTTGCAAAAGTGTGTATGTTATTATTGCCTATTTTATAGTATAAAGTGGCCTATGAAGTGTTCAGTCGTGTTTTTATGTTTCCCAAATAAATCCCCTCTTAAAAATATAAATATTTTAAAGAATTTTTATTATATTTTTTCAGAATTACATTTTCAAGATTTTAATTTTGGGGGATTTTAACATTCAAAATTATGGGATTCCAGATTATTTCTTCAGGATTATGATTGGCTTCTAAAGAACATACTGTGGATTCTTGAATATATGCAGTCATTTTTTTGTAAATTGAAAATTCTTTGTTTACTGTGTAAGTGCTTTATGCTGAATAGAGTATTAGTTTCTGTGAATATTTTTAATCTCATAATTTAAAAGTTTGGCTAAAATATTTAGTAAGAGTACAAGGCAAAAATTGTCTCTGGTAGTAGTGTGTGGGCTTTAATTTCTAGGATTTGAAGGATGCAACAATTCTTAAGCACATAATTCTTACAACAGAATAAGAGATTAAATTATTTTTACTAAAATATTACTTATATTCATAGTAGAATTGAATATGGTATATATGCCTAAAATATATAGCTCCAACTATAAACTTAAATCAAATTTTAGTTAAACATCCAACAAAACTACAATTTATTCTTTCAACAATTAGTGAGTCACTCCTATGTGCCAGGTACTGATGCTCCAAGCCCTTGGAACACAGCAGAGAACTCTTGCCCTCATGGAATTCACATTCTAATGAGAGGAGACAGACAGTAAGTGATCATTGTAATAAACGAGGACACTGTCTCATATGCTGGAGGTAAGAAATGCTATAGAATAATAATAGGGCAGGGTAGCGAATATTAAAATTGTTGGGAATAGCGGGAGATAGTTTGCAATTTTAAATGAGAAGTAGTGAGAAGTAGTCAAAGTACAGATGTATCTTAAAGACGAAGCACAAAGAATTTCCTGATGAATTGGATATTGATCTTGTGAGAGAAGGTAGTAAGTCAAAGATGGCTTCAAGGTTTTTAGCTGAGCAACCTGATGAGTTTGCTGTCAACTGAGAAGGAGAAAACTGCTAATAACTACCTACGTGCCAAATCCAATGAGTTTTTCCCCATTATGCTCCTTAACATTGTTAAATCCCTCAGAATTTCTTGAAGTCCCCTTGTGATGCAGTTTCTATGACACAGGTTTCCTGAGTCTTCTGTTTCTCTCTTCTCTCCGGCTGCTCCCTCTGCCTCTCTCGGCAACGCCTCTTCCTCTACTGGCTCTTACACGTCCATGTGCCACCAAGGCTCCCTCTTCCACCTTGTTCTCTAATTCCCCATTCTTTCTAGGAAAAACACATCTATTCCTACCCTTCTGCCATCCTTCTACCATCATCCTTTGGCATTTACTTCAGAAATTTACTCTGTAAAGACTTCCCTGACCAAGTCCCCAAATTGTTTTACACTCTCATCTAAAAAATCTAATTCTAGTTCTAGTAATTTAACAATCTAAACTAATATACTTTCCTCCCTTTCTCAGCCCTTGACAACAAAAATATAGGAATTATAAAGCAGACCAAGACTTAAAATATTGTCAAGCTTGAAATATAACAGAAGTCTCTATAGGTGAAGTGAGGCGTCAAAGCCAGAATACAGAACATGTAAGCCAATACTGCAGCAGGTCCAAGGGACTTGGATATTGGCCTGAGGAAGTTTACCACTCACATGGGAACAGAACAACCTTGGACTTGCGTAAGGTAGAAAGCTAGACGTGAGATCCTGCATAAAAAGCCATAAATCGGGAAAGGCTGCATCTGAGTGAAATGATATTGAAAATAGCCATTAGTATAGGGAAACTGCAAGGGAAACTTATCTCTACCAGAGTCAAGCAAGAGGAGGAGGAGGCAGGTATCACATGGATAGAGTCTAGTAGGAGAAATTCAACCCCTAAGCCTGTGCTATCCTAGCTGTGAAATCTGAATGTATACTATTAATGCATGGAAATTTCAAGTTGAAAAATTAGCATGAAAATTAGTACAAACTGAGGAAACTTCTGAAGCTCCAAGAAACTGCTATCTAGGAACATTTCTATAATCCATGACAACATTCTCACAAAATAAAAAAAATAATAAAGAAACTGAGGGAAAAAGTCGAACTCATAGAAGTAGAGAGTAGAATGGCTGGGGGTGCAGGGCGGACGGGGAAAGGAGAGACATCAGTCAACAGGCACAAAGTTTCAGTTAGATAGGAGAGATAAGGTCCAGTGTTCAATTGTATGGCATGGTGACTACAGTTAATAATAATGCATTGTGTTTCTAAATAGCTTAAAAAGAGGATTTTAAATGTTCTCACCACAAAGACATGGTTTAAGGTGATTGATATGCTCATTAGACTGATTAAATCATTCTGCAATGTATACATTTATCAAAACATCACATTATACCCTACGTATACATATAATTATTATTTGTCAATTAAAAATAAAATAAAATGTTAAAAAGAGTAATTGAAACATCTTTGATAATTAAACTGAAAACTTCCAGCCCATATTGGCCTATCCTAAGCCACACGAAAAACATTCAATTTTGCTCTTGTATTAAAAAATAGGCAATATAATCCTTAAAAGTTAAGTGAAATTTTTCTTACCTTTTTCATTAATTTTTAAACAAATAATTGTCATATACAGTACCAGGAGCTTTGGATGTAGAAATAATGCCTGTGAGAATGTGCAAGCCAACTGAATCAAAATAGTGTCATAATTGGTGACAATTTCTGTTAATTAAATAATATTCTATGAATAAATATATGAAGTTAATAACTTTCCAAGACCAATTAAAAGTTGGCACAAAGACAATATGATAATTTATATCCTGACATAAGTATTATTTAGGTTTTTTCCTGGCATTAAAAAAAATCCAATAAAAGCCATACTCTTTCCCCTTTGAAGTTGATATTCCCCATCTACAAACCCATGTCCTTCAAGATAGAAGAATGACTTTACATATGCCATTCCCCATGGAAAACAATCTCTTTCTAGGTAGAGTTTATCATTTTCATATCTAGGCTAGATTTACTTTAAATTTTCCTGGACTACAGAATGCATCATGTTACATTATAACCATTAGTCAATCCATTTCTTTTCCCCTGGGGACCATGAGCTTTCGGGGGAGACAGAGAACACTTGCATTCCACTTCCAAATATCTGACAGACTCCTATTCACAAACATTTTAGTACTAAACAGAATAAACTACCTTGAATCCCTTTGTCTCCTCATATACAGCACATTATAATACTTCAGTACATGTTATAGTAAGCAGTCTACAAAAGTTAAAAAAAGACTTGTATACCATCTGTTAATGGTAAATATACATGGTGCAGAAGCCAAGTGGAATTCATATGCATAGACTGGGCAAGTTCAGTAACTAAGCACATCCAGATAAATCTAGTGATTTAAAAAAAATTAAAATGTGTAGCACCTCTGAAACTATGCACTCATTTGTACATGAATCGACCAAGTTAATCTATAAATTGGTAAAGTCCGTTATATAGATCAAGTGTTTTATATTATGAACATATTATTAAATCTCAGAAACTCTCATGTGTGTGTATGTGTAACAATTTAAGAATGATTTTAAAAGAATTTAATTTAGCTTTAAATTATATACTTTGTTAAAGTGGAATGGTTGACATTAACTTTAATCTCTTTTCTGGAAAATGCCTGAAAAATAAGGTTCACCCAATACGTTCTGAGTTAATAATAAGTATTCGATGAGTGAATCAATTGAATGAGTATGCTTATTTAAAATATGATTTTACAGAGTATTGGTTTCAATTTATATTTATCAGTAAGTATCTTGCGAATTTGCTTACACAAAGCTCTAAAATGCATTTTTGTCAGGTTGGTTTATCTAAATATATCCTCATTTAAAGATTTATCAGTAGGAAAATTAAACCATATTGATTACAATATGATTACATAGGTAATAGAACTATAAAAAAAGGTACCAAATGATTATCAGGCAGTGAAGAAATAAAGTAGGCTGTGATAAAGAAGAAGTGTATTGGGAGCTTCTTATGGATGCAGAAATATCTTTCTTATTGACTCGGATGGTGGTCAGATGGGTATTTGCTTTACAATTATTTGTTAAACTGTATATATATTCTATGCATAGTATATATGTTTTGTTTCATTAATTTTTAGAAAGAGAAAAGAATGGATTTGCATATAGCATCTATATTAATTCTCTAGGGCTGCTGTAACAAAGAGGCACAAACTGGGTGGCTTAAAACAATAGAAATTCATTTTCTCACAGTCCTGGAGGCTAGAAGCTGAAATCAAGGTGTCAGTGGGCCATGCTTTCTCTGAAGGCTCTAGGGAAGAATCTATTCTATGCCTTTCTCTCAGCTTCTGATGTTTCCTGAAATCCTTGACATTCCTTGGCTTATAGATGCATCACTCCAATCCCTGCCTCCATTGTCATATGGCATTCTCCCTGTGGGTCTCTGTGTGGCTTTTCTCCTCTTCTTCTAAGGTCACAGTATATTGGATTAGGGCTCACTCTAATTCAGTATGACCTCATCTTAACTTGATTATATCTGTAAAGACCTTATTTCCAAATAATAGGAAGGAGGCAGGTATTACATAGATACAGTCTAACAGGAGAAATTCGACCTTTAAACCTGTGCTAGGTACCAGGCAAGGACTTCAACATATATTTTGGGGGCACACAATTCAATCTATAATAGCATCTACCTCAGAAACTTTGCTAATGTAATAAGAAAGAAAAGTTTGAGCCATTCCCTCATTACTTTAATTACATGCAGGCTAATTTACATGTATCTATTCTTTCAGTAACTTGATCAGTATTAATGGTAAAGACTGTATAATATGCGTGGCAATGTGTGTAGGAGAAAGAAAGAGAAAGAGAAAAAGTGAGCTATCAGAAATTAAGTGCTATCATGAGTCAGGCCTCAGTTTAATTTGGCCATGTCCATTTATCCTGCTATGCATTAGTTAAATGTCCAGTAAGTAAATGAGATTCACATTATAAAACAATGTGGGCAGAAGTCTGGTCTCCCTATTCTTTTAGTGTCTGCATTTTACTTCTCTGGATTTTTTATCGTGTTTATCTTGCTTTTTGTTGTTTTTGCAAGCATTGGTTCTCAAACTTGCAATTAAAAGTTAAGTAGAAGTTTTTGTTTATTTTGCAGCAGTATTCTTAAATATTTATGAAGGATCTTAAGACTGATTCGCTTTGAGGAAATATAGATGAATTAATAATTGATGTGGCTGCTTTGCAGAAAATTAAAGGTTGGAAGCACGTGTTAAAAAATTAAATCATCCATGGCTAAGACAGCAGATGTTATTTATTTAAAATCTTGCAAAAATGTACAATTAGGTTCATTCTTCAGTCACGTCAACTGAACACTTAATGATTTCAACTTTTCAGATTCTAAAACTTGAGGCTAGTCAAAGACTAGACAATAAAGGAGAAAGAGAAATTTCGATTCCTTATCCCAGAATTTTTAAGAACGCTGCTTAATTCACACAGAAAAGAAAGTAAAAAGGAAATAAGAATCTGAATGTTCTGTAGTACACGGGCCTAGAGACAGGACCCATTTAAAGTTTTAGTATTTGTTTATAGTTATAGAAATCACATTGCTTCCTAGCCATTTGGGCACCAAAAAATCTTTAAAGAGTAATTCTAGCTCTTACACATGGACATTCTCTATGTATTTAAAGTAAAAAAATGAAAGACAAAGATACAGAAAAATATTGAGTTAAAAAAGCCTGCCACAACTGAGCAGAGACAGTTCCAGCAGCTGGAGGAGGAGGAGTTCACACTTTTGCACAAGATTTATGGAACTTGCAATCCTGTCTGGAAGTATTATTTAGAGGACAACCTTTCTATAAAAGATCAGCAATTTTATTTCTGCCTGGAGAATGAGAGAGAGTTTACCCACTCACTCTCAGACTGTTCTAGAGGCAGAAGAGTGAAAAGCATAACCTCTGCAAGTCCTCACCAAAAGCCTCATTTTCTTATCTGAAACTGAAAAAAAAAATTGCAGAGTAAGTTTGATGAGCAACAAACTATGCTACTACTTAAAGTTGTCTAGTCTTTTTGAAGGTATCATTTTTAAAAGGCATTTACTCATCTAGCCAGATTTAGAGTCTCTTTTATTCCTTTGCAATAAAATACTCTATAACTTGATGGATCCTGTTTTATAATTCTGTTTTACCCATCTCTACTACTGAAAGATACTTGCAAAATACCTGTCCTAAGAATGATTAGTGCCATCAACTTGCAATACACAGGGCAATACTTTATATATTCATTAAAAATATGAATCAGGAAAAACTTTCCTGGGTTCCCTAAAGAGTGAGAATTTTATTATTTCTAATATAAGCAGATTTTGAAGGCCATGTGTATCCTTAGTGTATTCAGGGTGGTCTGAAATCTGAAATATTTTTCCCCAATTTACCAGAATCAACCATTTTTCTGAAGATTTCATTTAATTCAAACTTTTATGTGTTTGGTTGATCCTATCAAATGTCTTATATTTCCTGTTGGTTTTATCACACACACAAAAAGGAAAGTTATATCTCCATTACAGTATTGATTGAATCCTCATTATATGACTCTTCCTGGCTCAGAGGAACATTCTGGGTTTGAAGAAGTGGCTTCTCAATAGTCTCCTGAATGGAGGAGTCGACAAATGCCCTTGCTCCATTTGATTCCTTTTAGTGTCCTTTAGTCACTTGATGTAGGTCACTGAGCTTTTGTGGCCCCATAGAGAACTGATGTACCTGCACATCTCACTGCCTCTTACATTACCAAATAATTTTTTGTATTCAATCCAAGTAGGACAAATTCTTCTATTCCTCCCTAAATACCTAGTACCTGTCTCTCTTCAAATTAAATAAGTCTGGGATTCTACTACTGCATGCTCCCCCAAATTTGCTTACACATATCTTTGCCCATAGTTCACTATGAAATGAAAATATTGTGCTACTAAATAGCTGGCATCCTCCAGGTATTTAAAATTATGACGGTGTCTTCCAAGCATTGTTATGTAGTATGTCCTCTTGGTGTAATCTCTACAACAATGCTATAAAAATACGAATAAATTTTGCTTAAGATTTAACCAATGTATTCAAGGAAAAACAACAGAAATGCTTTCAAAGCTTAGGAAAAAAAAGTGTACTGGGATTGTTCATCTGGCTTGCCCTTACATTAGTAAGCTCTCTCTGCATCGTTACTGAAATATGAGTACAGCTGCTCAGTACTCCCAAAGAAGGTAGAATTTTAAAATATAGAATTAATTTTAATAGGAGTAATTTAGGTTAGAAATTAAAATAATCTTCCTCATTTTAAGGCTGTAGTAGATACTGTGACAAGCTGCCCATATTCCGCCTTTGAGACACTGGGACTCATTTCCCCAGGTGCTAGAAGAACTAGCCTTAACTGTTTAGCCCCCTCCAGAAACTGCCCTTACGAAAGTGCCCTGGACTAGAAGGAGCTGTCTTGCCTGACCACAGGCTCCTTCCTGAGGCAGCAGCATGTACTGACTGTCATAGTGTATAGAGTACATGGCATAAGCTCTATGTAACTGTGCAGCGTGAGCTGTGCAGTATCCTAGATAGCATATAGAATAAAGCATATAAAGATCAAGCTCCCCCCTACCTGAAGTACGGGATAACTCTTTGTTATCAAGACAGTATCACAGCTTCGGCTTCTCTGCCTGTCTTAGTTTGGGCAGCCATAATAAACTACCATAGACTGGGTGGCTCATAAAACAAAGAAATTCGTTTCTCACAGCACTGGAGGCTGGAAGTCTGAGGTCGCAGGGTTATCACGGTCGTGGTCAGGTTCTGGTAAGGACACTCGTCCAGGCTGCAGGCTGCCAACTTCTCCTTGCAGCCTCACATGGCACAAAGAGCTCTGGCCTCTTTACAAGGGCAGTAATCCGATTCAAGAGGGCTCCAAATGCCATCACACTGAGGATTAGGTTTCAACATATGAATTTTGGGGGTACACGAAGCATTCGGCCCATGGCGCTGTCCCATCCTGCTACCTCCCCAGCTTCTCCCTCCCATCCCCTCCCGCCCTGCGCTCTTTACTCACATTCCTGCTTCATTCCCTTTCCTTCTCCTCCGCCTTCTCCCCACCCCTTCCCCTGTCTCCCCTTCCCTTCTCTTCCCTGAGAGCAATCCTGCATGTCATCTCAGACTCAGAGTTGGCTTTCCAGGGAACACAGCTGCAACCAATGCTTTAAAAAGATGAAAATTTAATCCAAATGAGTTTATGAGATTCCTGTTCTAGACAAGATTTTAAAAGAGTAAAATAAGTTATTATGTTTCTGGAGTCACTTAAGTCTGAGACAACCTAGAATCCTTCAGATTAAATGATGTTGATAATTAAGGGGGATTGAAACAGCTAAAAATCAATCAAGGCACAGGTAACAATGATTCAGTGGCAGAGCTTAAGTATAGATCCTATTAAAAACAAAAAGTAATTTCACCAGTGACCTGTCTCTGTAAACGTCCAACATTCTTTTATTTTTCCATTAACAGTTGTCTTTTATTGTTAATTTTGCTTACCTTGAAATGATACAAATATTAATCTTCACCTTAATACAAATAAAATATGCCATCTACCAGATTTATAAAATCTCTGTATTAGATTCCCTTTTGAGAGGTAAACTACAATTATTTTAATAAGGGCCTAGAAGCCTACTATATCCGATATTGTCAAAAGAACCACATACAGCACTAGAAAGCATCAACAACCACAAAATTTGGGTGCTCACAATCACCAACAGGCCCCTGGGTACTTTGGTTGGTAGAAAAACATCAGGTACTAAGAGGTTCTGCATTGCCAACACAGTCTCTTATCTCTGTTTAAAATAGAAAAGTATCACTCAGACACCCCCTTTTTTTTCTTAAGTTTTCAAACTTGTTTAACTTTCACATTATTCTGAATTCATAAGCAGCTGGTTTGCATTTAAAAAATCCTGCCATCATTTCAGAATGGCTACCCATGTCAAAAAGGATGGCATGTATCTAAGCTGAAAAAGTGTGTTCTCCTTTACATTTTAGTATCCTTGTCTCATTACACACTTAACGTTCTGTTTCGCCATCTAATGTAACATAATATGACAAGTAAAATTTGAGGAAAGAAATCATTTTTTATATTATGTAGCTACTTTCTATTTGAAAAGCGGATATCTGTCTCCACTTCCCTGAGCGCACCAAATAGCACCACAGCTTAGGCCAACATCTGCTTGCAGATACTGGTTAATGAGTTGATGGCTGATTTTTAAAAATCTGAGTAGCTTGGCATATCACATCCCACCAAAAATCGTGACATATGATGTTTTAGAGCTTCCAATTTGCTTGAAAAGGCTGTTTTTCTTGTGTAGCATCTTTTCCTGTCTTGTTTATATATTTTACCACCTACATGGATTCACACAAAAATATTGAGTTCTTTTTCATTTCCTTAATTAAGACAAACTACATAATTCCATGAATGCCAATGGAAAAAAAATATTGCTAAGTTCTGTTCCTTCTAAGATAAAAGCACAGAAAAAGATGATCTAAGAGTGTCTCTGCTTCCCATATGTTCTAATCTTGAAGAGAATGTACTTCTTTTCCCCAGTCGATAAAGTGCCCAAGAATTTCTGGGTGCAAATTTATCATTCTCCCTCCAATAGCACATATCTAAATATTTAGATGTCTTCATCAGCTTTAGCACATTAAATGTTAAGTGTTTATTAAGTCTTCTGAAACTGTAAAAATTATATCAACTATTAATTTAACATTAAAGCTATCTCGTAACAGAGGATCAAAATGTTGACATTGAAGCCAATGCTCTGATCCTCTGCTACTGCCCTTACTGTTGTTTTCAACACCACTATTATTAGCTCTGTGTTCATCTTTTGATTTGTACTTCATTGACTCTGAGTTAAAACAATGTAAATCTCCTATGGGGAAAATTTCTCTAAGTTTAAGAGAGTATCCTTTCCTTATTTAAAAATAGTAACTTTCATGGAAAGTAGCGATGTTAAGGGGATAAATGACATTAAAATTTTTTAAAAGTCTGTTCTAAACTATTTAATTTTTACAAATCATCAACCGTATAACTGACACAGACCAGAATTTTGAAATTCCAGTTCCTTATTAAAGGATTAATCCAGCATATCACCTGTTTTTATATGGCTCACAGGCTAAAAATGCTTTTTACATGTTTAAATGGCTACATTTTAAGCAGTTATATAAGTACCTAATAATATCCTTGATACTTGACCCAAAATGTCTAAAATATTTAATATGTGTCCCTTTAAGAAAACATTTGCCAGTCCCTGATCTGGAGGAAAAGACCACTGAGCCTTCATTACTGGCATATACTTTTCTATGGCAACTGTGCTCATGGAGTCAGAAATTACTTTCCTCAGAAAACATAAGCAGATTGGATGAGTGTAGGAAAGGAATTTTGAGGAAATGCTTAGGTTTATTTTCCTATTTGCTTTCTCTTTTTAGGTGTTTTGTTATCTTTTAGTTGTCAATCCAGTACTTTGTTTTTCCCCATTTCTTCAATGTCTTTTTTCAGACAAAAAGATCATCTTTCTTATAGAATATAAACACAACATATATTTCATGTATTTGTGGGCAAGTGGGGATGGTAATGTTGTCCTCTTTCTACCTTATAAACTCTAACAATATTGTTACTGATGTTGAGATAATTGAATAATGAATACACTTGAATAAAATTAAAAATAATAATATAACTGTAAAATACATTTTAAAAAGAGATAGATGGTGGACTTTTTCCACACAGCTAAGCATTGGGTAGGGGTATAGAATTGTATAAACTGAAAACATGCTAATAATTGACATGAATTATCAACATAGATAATGTGTTCACTTAGTAAAATTTCAGTTTTGTTAAAGATTGAAAAAGATTACCCTTAGAGTATTTTGACATAAATATTTGACTTGATTATATCAATAAGTTTGTTGTTGATGCTTGTAGACACTGAATTTGGGGACGCTTCCTCAAATTTTGAGGTGTCTTCTTTTATAAAAGAGCAATTCTTCTGTCTATGTGAATGACCTTTTTGATGTTCCAGTTGGAGGACTCTGCTCTAAATAAGCAATATTTTAAATCTAGATACCTAAATGCCTTTTTGGAGTGTCAGAAATTCTGTATTGTGATTTTTAAGTTATTACACAAGTTTAATGTTCCAAGAGAGTTGAACACTATACTAGATATTTCATTTTCGAATTGGAACAAGTAATGCATTCCATGTCATACAGGTCTGGCTGCCTAGGCTGTTCAAAATGAAAATAAATAAATAAACAAACATAAATCCTAAATTTTGATTCTTTGGAAATAGAAAACAAGATGGATGACATCTGAAAAATAACTTAAATCCCTCATTTTAGAGAAGAAATGATCTGAGCCCAGGGCAATAAAGAGAGATCTCTGCAGGCTCTTCCAATGCTTGGCTGCTGTGATTTTTATTTCTAAATGAGTAAACATGAGCTTTAAATTTTTTTTTTCACACTTGGAGCAGAATAAAATAGTATCTAATGCAATTCAAAACAGCCTTAGTAAGTCATCGTGCTAGTATCATAACATTTCTTTTTTTAGTACATCTTTCTTCCAAAGTCAGTTTTTCATTTAGCACCAAAAGAGACCACATTGCAGCACTCAGAAAAGAAATAAAGGTTTTATTTTTAAAGAGTGTTAAGTCTACAAGTGACTAAAGAGTCTTTGATACCAAAAATACCCTAGGTAAAAGGGGAAATCTTTCAGTTTGAACAGTATGCAGTCATAAATGTGGCAGACTTTCTATTAGCCCAGACTCCAGGAAGAACAGTTGGAGAGGCTGCAGCTCTTTGCTAAGGAGCACAATACACATCACAGGGAGTTATAGAATAAGAGCTCTTTATTCTACCATTTGTATGAATACATGTGTACACACGCACACTCCCATATGCACACTCACACTTACATACCCACACCCAAACATTCTCATGCACGAATAGTACACACATGCAAGGGCTGTCCAGAAAGTATCCAGTCATTGTTAATATAATAAGAACATATTACAGGGCTGGATACTTTCCGGACAGCCCTTGTACATAGACTCAGAGATATACACATCCAGTCTCATGGACACACATACACACACGAATACACATACACACACATGAATTATTAGGTACCACAAGTAACTTCAGTAATGATAACTAGAATTTGAAGTATGTTCCTTATATTCATTATTGGTCTTCTTTGATCTGATAAAATGTCTTGCTGCCATATTGAAAAAGAACATCTTATTGATACAAAGGTGGTGGAATCTTGGTCAAGTCAAGAATGTTTCAACATAATGACAATAACAAAAGGAATAAATTCAAAACTTATATGTCTAGGAAAACGTGGCTCCTAGTCTGTTTTGGGGAAAGGCTGGGTGAGTCACCTCTGGCAGGTCGTTCTATTTCCTCATCTGTGAAATGTAAGGGCTGAACTGCATTTCTTCTAGGTGTTCTTCAAGGCTTCTTGCAGCTCCCATACTCTTGGAACACATACTTATATTAGCATATTAACGAGAGTTATGAATTCTTACTGGCTAACCCCAAAGGGTCTGCCAAAGCATTTGATTAAAACATTTACTACACACCTGAATATTCTGCATTTGACAAATTATAGTGTTTTCCATACAAAACATTTAATTTGGGCCTAAACTAAGCAGGAAAATGGTTGGTCGACACACTCACCCTGAGCTTGACCACATGAGTGTTTAGAGAGATTTTTAATCCTTAGGAGTTATCAATAGTAAACCATTTATTGCTTTATTGCTTGAATAGTAAACCATTTATTGCTATTATAATTTATTAAGGGAATCACTGTCTTGGGTGCTGAATAGACACCATGCATGTTGAGCAAACTCCAGATAATAATGGTGAAGTGATAGCTGTATATTAAAAGTAAAATTTCCTTGTTTGAGCTTTTTTGAAAGTTATATCTGACATTACTATTATATTTCACTCACTCAATATCATTTTAATATTGGACAGTCTTTCAAAATCTTTCATATTTGAGAAAATTAATGGTATGACTTAAATACTATTGTATATTTATTTCTTCTCTCATGTGAAAAAAAATCAGTGAATTACCCACACTTATTATAAACTATCAACTATTGAATTCCTAATATAATCAGATGATTTAATACTTTAAGTTAGCACCTCCAACAACTGTGGTTAAAATTACTGTTTCCATCTAGCAGATACAGTACTAAACTCAGAGACAGGTAAACCTGCCCAAGGTCACCTAACCAGATAGATCCAAGGTTGGAATCCAGTTTTGATTGACTGAACCACTGCCTAACCCTGGCATGAATGCACACAGAAATCTATATGAACAAAGACACTCTCCTAGAGTTTCTAGGAAGCCAGTCATTCCATGGGATCCTATGCTGATAATAGAAAATGCAGTTTCTTCTTATCTTCTAGAGAGTGGTTCCTGATCCTGTTTGCTTATTACAATCACAAAGAAAGATTTCAAGAAAATGACTGGGTCCCCTCCAAAACCAATTATCAGGAGATAGGGCCTAGTCCTTGTTATTTTTTTTAAATGCTTCCCAAATTTTGAAGCACTGCTAGAGTTGAGGATCACTGTTTTGACCAGTGGTTGGTTCTCAAAGTATAGTTCCCAGGTCAGCAGCACCAGCGACATCTGGGAACTTGCAAATTCTCTGGCTTCACCACAGACCTACTAAGTGAAAACTCTGGGCCTGTGGCTTTATTAAGTCCCCCACCTGATTCTGATGCACATTAAAGTTTGAGGATCATTGCACTCTAGGTCAAGGGTTCTAGAGATGTGTTTTAACACATTTTATGCCTTTGAAAAGCATAATAATCAACGGGGAATCTTGTTAAAAGGCAGATTCTAATTCAGGGCTTCTGAGTAGAGCCTGAGATTTTGCATTTCTAACAAGCTTCCAGGTGATGCAGATGCTGTCCACAGATGACATTTTAAGCAGAGCTGGCTTCCAATCTACTTTTAAAAATTTGCATCATCAATGTTAATTTTCCATTCAAGGGAATAATTTGGTATTAAAAAGAGGACTCTTAAAAGATCTCTCCCAGAAGTAACAGATAAGAGAACACAAATTTTCCTCTATAGCACGTGAGATGCAGCAAATGAGAGAAGAACAAATGGGTTGCAAATCTAGTTCTGGATAACTTTGGACAAGTACCATGACTTATTTGTGTCTATTTCTTTTTCTTTTTATAATAAATAATTTCAACTAGATTATTTTAAAGTCTTTTTGAGCCTAAAATTCATTGCATATTGCTATGATTGAAATGTTTGTATCCTCCCCCCCCCACCAAAATCATATGTTGAAACCCTAACCCTCAAGGTGATGGTATTAGGAGGTGGGATGATTGGGAGGTGATTATGTCATGAGGACATAGCCTACAGAAATGGAATTAGTGTCCTTATAAAAGAGGCCCCAGAGAGCTAGCTCACCCTTCCACCATATGAGGACACAGCAAGAAAATGCCACCTATGAGGAAGCAGGACTTCACCAAAGCTTGACCATCCTGGCTCCCTGGTCTCAGACTCCCAGCCTCCTGAACTGTGAGAAACAAATTTCTGTTTTTCATAAGCTACACAGTTTATGGTACTTTGGTACAGCAGCCTGAAAGAATTAAGACATGTATGTGATTAACTTTGTATTACTCTCTACTGAGCACTCACAGTGCTTCCATAAAATCTGCTTGGAAAATGCTTTTGAGTGCAGGAACTATGATTTGTAAATTTTTAAGCCCCTACAGCATTTTCATGGTGCTCAGCTCATAGTAGGTTCTTCCAACTGCTTGTCAGAAGCACTACATGCCAATTATAAACTATTTTCTCAGAAGACTGTTCAATTTTTTAAGTAATAGCTAGATTTTCATTTTTTTTACTTCGTAGAGATTATCTTTTTTTTTTTTTTTTGCACTAATGAGAAAGATGCATAAACTGAAAGATGTTTTAAGTAACCACAAAAAAGGCTTGCACAGAGCATCTGCCCTATTGCATCACTAATGGAGTAACCTCTCTGTGCTTATGTAATCCACACATAGTGGGCACAAAATGCCAAAGGGTTTAAAAGTACTGAAAAGGACTTTTCCCTTGGAATAGTAGCATTTTTATTTTAAGCTGCAATTTAAATATATTAAAGGTTGTCATTTTGCTCCTTCCCTTGTTGTAGTTGAATAGCAAAACAGACAAAATTTTTGAAAGGGCAACAGCAAATGACCAAAGAAAATAAAATGTATTATTTTATAGAGTTCAGTATTTTTAGTGACATTTGCTTCAAACTCTCATTGTTTATTCCTAAAACCATGGAGGCAAGATGAATACCTCCTCTAAGGGCTAGAACCAAAGATGATGAGTACGGTTGAGACCTGAGCTCAGTAGGCCTGGGGAAATAATGAAACCTGAGAGTTAAAGCTTATTAGGAAAGTGTCATCATTAAAATTAGGCCAGGGAAGATAGTAAGACTAAATTGGTTAGGTCAACAATGGCCAAATTACTCAGGAAGTTCTAACAGATGGTGTTGAGACCCTTAGAGAAAAATGGAGCCCCGTCCTAGGAAGCAGAAGGCTGATGACAAAGTATAGTCTTGAGAACCATGAAGGGAACAGCCTAGTGTAATCTATTAATTAGTGCTGTTCTGAAAAAGTGATCCGGGTACCAGTAGCCCAAATGATAAAAATAATACGTTCCCTGTCCACACAAGGAAAGTACCTCTTAGTTGACAGGACAATACACAGATATACAAAAATACAAGAGACAGACATAGATGAAGAATGCTAAAGTAACAGAAGCAGAGTACCAGCATCAACAGTTAAGACACGTAACACTGAACTTGAGCGTAAACAAGCAGAAATCTGAATCATCCCTGAAACCAGCATAAGTGCCATCTCTATGTTTACTGCCGAGGATACAATAATGAGTAAAAACAGACATAGCACCTGCCCAAATGCAGCCCATTATTCAGTTTGGAAGATGTCCATAAAATATTCACTCAAGCAGATGAACAACTATGATCTGCTCTAGGAAAGGGAAGTGCATGGTGTTCTGGGAGTTTGTAAGAGAAGAATTTGATCTGACCAGGATGGTGCAAGACAAAATCCCTGAGGAAGTGATGATTTTGCTAAGATCTGAACAAAGAGTAGGAGTTGAGAGGATGATGTATGTGGTGGTGGTGGTTTGGGGTGGGGGATGTTGACGAAGAAAGGATGAGACTTTCCAGGAATTGGGAAGAGTGCGAGCAACGTACAGTGTTCAAAGGACTAGCAGTCGGCCTACGTGGAAAAGTCAAGAGGAAGGGATGTGTAGTGATGGATGAAACTGGAAAGGAGGCAGAGGGAAGACCAGGAAGAGTTAAAGGCCGTGTTAAATATTTTGGTCTTTATTCAATATTAATGAGAAACAATTAATTATTTAAACAGGGGACTGACATGGAATTTAAATTTTATAAAAAAAAAAAAAAAACAATCATTTCAGCAATGCCATAGTGCTGTAGTATAGCCCATATTTGAAAGTAATAAGATGGAAGGTTTTTGGAGGTTTTACAGTTTTCCATGTGAAGATGACAGCAGCTTAAACTAGGGTCATGGAGATGAAAACAGAAAAAAGTTGTTGGTTTAAGAGATGTTTAGGAAGTAAAATCAGCAGGATCTGGAGATGGATTAATTGGATATGGCACAAGAAAAGAGCAAGACTTCAAGGATGACTCAGGTTTCTGGCCTGCACATCTTTGAAACAGCAATACTGGAAAAAGATCTTGTTTTGTTTTGTTTGCAGTGGGAAAGTAGGAATGGTAATAAGTTCAATTTGGGATGGATAGAATTTAACATGTCTTTAAGATGTCCGCATAGAGATACTAAATAGACTATAGAACATACCAGTCTGGAGCTCAAAAAGGAGAGCTCTGAGCTGGAGATAAAATTATACAAAGCACCAATGTGGTCAAATCCATAAGCCTTGGTGAAATTGCCTGGAAAGAGAGGACAAAGTGAGAAAAGAAGAGATCTTAGGATGAGTCTTGAATCAGTCTGAAGGATAAATCTGACATGCCTTCCTCACTCTGACCACACTTTAATCTAAAAAGGTGCTATCAGCAAAATAGAAAATAACAAATAAACAGAGAAAACTACAGTATCATTTTTTCAAAAGTCAGGGAACGTACCAGAGCAAGACAGCTTAAATCGGTCACTGATTTAAGTAAACTATGTCCAAAATTCAAATAATCAAAACATATATTAAGGCTGATTTTCACCTTACCAAAGGGTGTTTTTATTTACCAGTCAAAGTACTTGCCCCAACTTTATTAAAAACTTATTTCTTTCCAAAAATGTAAAATGAGATTTGCTTTGGCATTTAGAGGACCAAGGGAGTTGTCCATGCCCTCACTGATTGTTAACACTGGTGCCGAATGAGGATGCCTGCCATGTACCTCAGATGTGAAGCTCAGACTTCCAACACACCCACGCAGGAGAGAGGCTGCACTTAAACCTTAACAAAGCATGTTCAGTTTCCAGCAAGGGGAGAGGGTTTACAATAAAATAGAAAAAAAGAATAGTATCTTCTGAGTACAACATATATATTCATGTACATATCTCCACAGAAGCTCCTTCCTCAGTAACAATCAGAAAATATTGATTCTGAGGGAAAAACCTAGATATTGTTTATGAATACCTACCCAAGAAGTTAAGGCTTTAGACTGAGGTTAACCCTGAAGTACAAAGGTGAATTTTGTATAGTATTTCTAGGAAGAAAATAACGTATCTAGGTCTTCATTTTTTAGTGGTTGATTCTGTATTTCATTACACAACCAAAAAAGTACATGTTCTAGAAGTGTATAATCACACTAAAAGATGAACTATCTGTAAACTCAGTTTCTACATCTGAGTTTATGCAAGCGTTAAAATTTTTTGCATTTTAAAAACAATAGCTGTTAAGGGAGGCATAATGGTATGCAGTGAGGCAGATGAACACACCAAAGAATTAGTGAAATACCACCAGTCGGTAGCTTCATCATGAGAAAGAAATATTCTCTCAGGGCTCTCAATGAGATTTTTAAATCTTGTGTTTGAGTGGTTTATATTTTTATATCTACTATTTTAAATTGTTTTGAGAAATATTTTTGTACTCTGGAGAGAACTAATGAAAACGTTACTGAAAATATATGCACCACCTTTTTCAATATCTTTGTAATCTTTATTTTAAATTTTCTTTTTATGTTTCCTTTCGAAAGCAGGGTTTTCTTCTGTCATTGTTATCCTATGATAAATTTTAATTTTCTTATTCTTTGTCTAACTTTACAGATTTAAATACCTCAACAAACTTAAAGTATAAGGATGGAAAAAAAAAATTCCTGATGTGATGTCAATGTGCCAACTGAAAGGTATTTATACTTTGTAGTCAGAAATGTTATAATGAAATTGTCTCTGCTTGTGATCTCACATTATGGAGAGTTCTGAGGGTCTGACAACTCCTGACATTATGATATACTCCTACTGCACGGTTAAAGCAGACAGCCAGAGCAGAGTTCTCAGCAGAGCATAAGGAAAGATTTATAGACATGGCAAAAGAACACTTTGCCTGTTCCCTTCTTTAAATAATTATGACTTTCCATGAATCTCTTTCTAAATCAACTGCAGAATGACAAATATCTGGGCAAAGAAAAGGCCACAAAAATATCACTTACAGTAAGCACTGTTGAGGTTTTAGAAGCACAGTATTGAATTCTCTCTTGTGCGTTCTACATATGATTCATTGTGAGGGATGCTCCCCACCTCTCCACACACCATATATTTCTCCCATTATCATT
>RJWJ010010756.1:0-46169 GCA_004363605.1 Indri indri | reverse complement strand
GATATGCTTTGAAAAAAGTGACAATTTCCTGATTTGACAGTGATAGAGGAAAATATTGAGAACATTACACCCAGGGTGTAGTATTGGACAGCAATTATAGGATTCTTATAAGCAAAAAGGACATCCCTTTATCCTAGAGCCAAAAAGCCCTATTCTTACAGGGTTTAAATATTTCTGGGTAGTTCAGACATCAGTCATTGCAGTGATTCTTAACTTTGATTTCAAATTGAATTCCTAGGGAGCTTTAAAAAATCCCCATGCTTTGGCCTCATCCCAGACTAATTAATCCAAGTGTGCATTTGTAGGGGTGGATTGGTGCCCAGGTTTGAGTAATTTTTTAAAGACCTTAGAGGTACTGAGTCCTGGAAAAGACTATATGTAGAGTTTTCTAATGTATGAAATAATATCATTTGCTTTTCCCTTTCCAGGTATTCCTTTGCCCATCTTCCCCTCAGAGTTATCGATCCTTCGCAGACTAACCCAATTGCCACTTAGTTTGGAAGCTTTCCCAAGAATTAATCACTTGAACTTATCTGTGCTCCCTCTACTGTAGTTTGTAAACATTTATTGTTGTCATCAGGGAATTCTTTCAGAATTTGTAAATCATATCTGTCTTTTGTCAACTCTTTAAAAATTCATAGTTTAGTGCGACATTTAAATTGAGGCAGCCAATTCAGCTTTGTATTCCCAGGGGCTAGCAGAGTGCTTAACCCACAATACGTAACCAATATGTGCCTGTTGAATTGTTTGATAGAGTATCCTGGATGAATCTTACTCAGTGACAGGTTCATTTGATATATTCTTGTGATATGTATGTATTTATACACATACATATACATTGCACATATATAGTCAGTATTTTTTCTTGTGGTTTGCAAACATGAAATCAAATTTATGTCATTTCTGTATTAGCAGAAGTAATGTAGATGTGTTTTGAAAAAAAAAGGGAACTCGTTTGATTCAAAACCTCTATTCTTCAAGTTTGTGGTACATTTTAGCAAGTTCTTAGCACCATCAAAACTTATAAAGAATGTTTAATGTTACCTTAAACCAATAATTTACTGCCTATTCCTTGTGTGCTATAATCCACAGGATAAACGGTATTTTTCAATTCATGTCAAAGGAGAATCATTAACCACAAATTTCTGCTTCAGTTTTAAAAAAGTGTGCTTCATTTTTTCTATTGTGGACATATACATTTTTACATGAATCAGCCATTTTTGTCTTGAGATAGGTATATGTCCAGGAATGTACAGACTTAACTTATAAATCTTCAATGGAAAAAGGAGTCATAAACTAAAACAAAAAACAAGAAGCCCTTTAGGAATAATAAACTACCTGCAAAATGATTAGAAAATTATTTAAAAAGTTATTTTAGAAGCCAGCCATAGAACAATGGTTGGAGTAATCTCCAAGATACAAAATGCAGAAAAATGTGTATTATACATTTCTTCTTGTGCAAGAAATGTTGCCATGTTTGTGTTAAGTTTATATGTGTGTATGTGTGTGTACTGCTAATATTTTAAAAAAGAAATAATGCAAGGATAAACCAAAAGTTATAAAAAATGATTATCTGTAGGGATAGGGAGAAAAAGAGGGGATGAGATAGTGACGAAGTTTAGAACTCTGTCAAAGTGCCTTGTTTTATATTTTCGGTTTGGGAACCATGTAAGTATATTATGTAATTAGAAAACAAAATTAATTTAAAAGACAACAAAGCAATCTGTAAAATACGAAACAAATAGAAACTAATAAACCTAACTCCATGCCACAGAGAACTACACAAAGAAGAATAATTTCCAGTGATTTTGAAGCACAGCATTTTGACTTTATACCACTGGTGAGATATATTATAAAGACAAAGGGAAGCACAAAGAAATATTGAACTGCATTCAATGGTATTGTGGCTGGTAATGTTGGCATTGCTTTTTAAAAGCTATTATTGATAGACATATGGATAGATAAATAGTATAAAGCAAATAAGTAAGAACAAGCAAATGTTAGGAACCAGGATATTCAGAGTAAGAGAAGAGAAAAATATAAAATCAAAGAAGTTAGGCAAAAATCCTGTAATCATTAACTCGAATTAGGGATGTGTGAATTTACATGTTTTTCTCTATCTGAAATAAATATTTTCTGGGTTTGTCCACTGAAAAGCTCTAGAAGGAATGACCACCCAGTCACACTGACTACTCTAGAAACTTAGATAAAGGCTTCTAAATACCATTTCCTACTAAGAGGAACAAACTTCCTTAGAGAAATGGCTGACTGTAGGTCAGGGTAGGGATTGTATAAGATAAGCTTCGGACATTTTGTCAGAACAGGTAAAAGAAAGTTATTCGAGTGTATTACGATCATGTTAAAATTACACAGGAGTCAAGCTGACCAAAGTGGGGGCAAAAGAATGATGACTGTAGTCAGTGCAGTGAAACACTTAATAATACCAAAAACAAAAGCAAAGGAATAAAAAATCAAAAACACAAAACCTTTTGAACGCGTTTGGAGGTGGCTAGAACATCAACTCATTTATTTGAAAATTGATAAAAAGGAAGGATTCAAGCATTTATTGTCTCTTCTACATGAACTGGATTTTGGAATACCTAATAGCTTATGATAGAATTTCTTATTTATAGAAAAATCATTGCTATCAAATGGGAGAGAATGCTAAATATTACTATTTTGCAAGTGCTAATGAAATAATGAATTGAGGCAACAATCACAAATGGCTGCTAGAATCATTAAGTGGAAGGGTGATGGGGACATCGGTAATGGTAGATTACTCTTAATATCCTGAGAAGAGTAGAAATTGAGGCATGTGCTTCCTAAAATAAAACAATAGCAAACACTTCCATCCATGAAATATTCTTGCCCCCAAAAAATTAATTAGTAAAATAATCCTCAGTCAATAAGGCTTCTATTTCTAACTCCAACTTTTATGAAATACAGAGGAAAGAGGAACATATTAAATACCATTATAAGGATCTAATTAGCTATATACATAATGGAAAAAATCCATAGACAAATGATCCAGTTTCTTTAATAGAGAGCATAAAAAAATAAGGGGAGGAAAGAATATCCTAGATTAAAAAATACCTTAAGAGATTCATCAACTGATTGGACCCTGATTCCTGATTTGTACCAAAAAATTGAAAAAGGCATTTTTTAGATAAGTAAACATGGTCTGGTTATTAGTAGTTATTAAGGAATTATAAATCTTGTTGGGTGTAATATTGTGATATGTTTTAACAAATTCTTTTTGATAGAGATACATACTGAGGTAGTTATGGGTAAAATGATATACTTTCTCAAGTTTGCTTTAAAATATCTTGGAAAAAAGGCAAAGGGATAGATAAATTAGAATACTAGAATGTTAATAATTGTTGGAGATGGTTGGCTGCCATGTACATAAGAGTTAATATGACAGCTCTATTTTTTTAATATTTGAAAATTTCCATAAGTTAAAATATATAATACTCAGCATTATCAATTTGCATATTGTGTAAAAGGATCAGAAATATATTTTAGATAGAAAAGAACAGGCCATCAGCAATATAACACCTTCTATTATCCATTTTAACCCTAATGTCATAGCAAAAATTTTTTCAATTAAAGAATTAAAATATTTTAATTGAGGAATTATCATAAAATTATTTTATTAATTGACAATGAAAGGGAAATAAATTGGATTGAGCATTTTTAAACCATAAATTTAATCAAAGCCCCTATTGTTTAATGGAGTTTTACATGAGACATCTGGACAGATTATGCAGTGGTGCTTGATGCCAATATGATAAATGAGAAATCAATTTTATTTTTCAGGGAGAGCCACGGATTATTAGCAGTCGGCTAGAATTTATGGTCTTTATATATACTTATCTGGATATATTTTTGTATTCTTCTGTTTATATTCTTCTTCAGAACATGAATAATCCCCACCCCCCCCCCACATTTATTTGATGTTTAAATATGCATACATGGGAGGAGTGGATATAATAAATATAAATGCTGCCCTACAGTTGAAATATTCTTGTCTCTAAATATAGGAAAAGATTTTCTTCCCTTATTGCAATGTCTTGGAAATTCTTCTTTTTCAAAAAAAAGTTAAAGTCAGATGGAGGCTGCAAGATTTGGAATTTCTGTAATAGGAATGCCTTTGTTTCAGTTTAGTAGGCTGACCAGTGCACATGGCTTCATCCTGATGATGCTTTGGAAAGTGGCCCCCATTACATAAATGGCAGAAGTGTTTTAAGAAGCAGTTACTGGTGAGCTAAGGAACTGTTTATGTAGTCTGTGTTACATATGACCTATTTCAGCAAACCCTGATGGCCCAGAAATAGATAATATTAATACTATCCAACAAGCTTTTGGCAGTACAAACATAGTATTCCGTGTGTGGTTGGCTCCTTGGCCTCTGCACTTCCATTTCTCCATTTCTGTTGTTCGTGGAGATGGCCTGAAGTTAGCATAGTGCCACAGGTCTCTCACAGTAGCAGGAATGTGCATAGTGTGAGCCAGCCAGTCTTTTATCCTGCAAAACAATTCTGATTGATTAGTAGTGGCTGTCTGAAGCCCAATATTGAGAAATCACATTTAGAGTCACTAAAAAAGAGTGACATGATTAATGATTGTTCTGAGTGTAGGATGGTGGTAGCACATGTAGTATATTTTTGCCTTCCCTGGTTTATAGCTTTTTCTCTCCTTCCAGGTATCTTCAACACCTTCATGATTTCGTGATGGCACATATGATTTGTGACCCCAGATCAGTAGTCTGGAATTGCGAAGATGAATGGAGTTCATAAAGCCAACTCCAACAATGTCTTTTTTATCATTTTAATCAAATTACTTCTCCATTAACTGCTATACTTGGAGAATTTTTTTTTCTGGTAGTGACTTGAATTACTCCATTGTTTCAATTTTTTCTCTTTTACATGTGTAAAATGCTGCTGATGTCCATGCGTGCAGCTTGTTGCCATGGGGGAGGAATGAAACTCGTTGGAAATAATAGGACTCAAAGAGACCATTCTGGATTTACTATGGTTGAGCCTTGCTCTAATCTAAACCAAATGTATATGTACGCTCATTAATTGATCATTTGAAATCAGCAAATTATATGACTATACTATTATATAACTATAGAGCTTGAAGAATTCTCCAAGGATGAATAAAAACACTCAAAAAACTGTCAGATATTATATTGAGGAAGTGACAGTTTTGTTGTAAGACTTTGCAAATCTTCCAAAATCCTAATGTTTTAAGAAACAACTTCCAGATTGTTGGGGAGAGATGGTGACTCCAATTTATTGAAAAACATAAACGGTTTGATTGACATAAGACAACAGTTTTGGGGAATGAATCTTGATAATAGGTTAATTGAGATAGAATTTGAGGCAAAACAATTTTTTTTTCTAATTGTGGCTCTGTGGTATATCTTCTTTGCAAGCACTTGGTTGGGTTGCAATGAAGGATGTTTGTGATAGTTAAGAAAATATGGTGACCAGTTATATAACTGGTAAGTGTTTCCAGGGTGTTTCATGGATAAAAACATGCTTTCAATTACTTTCATTTTTAAAGTGTGTGGTGAAAAATGGTATATCTTTTAAATGAACCACATCAAAAAAAAAAAAACAAAAAACCCAAAAAACAGTATATTAAGGTTGACCTGGAAGAGTTTTTAGGTAAGTATCCCTCTCACAGCCTACCTAACTTTATTAGCTTGTGGTATCACTTTGTTAAAATAATGCTTATTTTCAGTAGGATGTATAAAAAGGCATATATATAATTTTCTGACCATTTCTCTTATTTTGGATAAATATGAACAGGACTTCTCTAAGTAGTTGGAGTATAATCTACACTTTTCTTTTTTTATCTTGTATAGAACATAGTATAGCAATTCAATTTTAGTAATCTCTAAATTATAGATACCTCTTGGAGTTTAAATAATTAAAAACAATAGGAAACAATTCCTTACCATTTTTTTCTTACTTTTGAACTATTATAAAAGGCAACTCATTATTGCTTATCTAAAGTAGCCCCAAAGCATCTTCATACGGTGCCTTCTTTTTCTAACTAAAGCTATATTTTACACATCAAAGATTTTAAGGAGGGCTTGAGTTGGCTCCCCATAGCTAAAATTTCCTGGTTTCACAGTATAATTATTGTAGGCCTTACCCTAGAAGGCCAAATGATGATGTAATAGGTGAAAGAAGTTGGGAACCAATATTTTTGAGTACTCATTCTATACCAGGAATTTCCAACATTATCTATTTCATATAATCTTCAAAATAACTCTATAAGAAGGACATTAGTACTCCTACTTTCTACTTTACGTAAGTAGAAATTATGAGAGATTAAGTGATTTCTTGAAGTTTGTACTGCTACCAAGGAGGGGAGTTTAAGTTTAGCTCTGATTCCAAAACTCTCTCTTCAACTCTACCCAGTTACTTGCATGGCCATTGACACACTCACAGTCCCTTTCCCTCGCTTCAGTTTTCTCAGTGAAGTACTGTTAGGTGAACCCCTCAGAGAACTGTCCGATAAGGCACTTTGTGAAATGTGTATTTAGCTAAAGATATTTGATTTGGTCACAGACCATGTTATGAGGTTTTTACCATTCCCCAGTTTTATTATGGCTGGGTTTTTTCTCTATTTCGATTTATTATTTTGATTTTACACACTCAGACTATTTAATACTTGTTCATCATTCTCCTGGTTCATCAAGTTCTTAATAGTTTATATCAAATATTAGTTTAAATTTTCAACTACTATACATAGTTTACCAAATAATGTAAAATACCAAGAGTAAACATACTGACAGTCTTTCTCTCATCCTCTACCCTATAAAAAACACAATGCTTCAGCTCATACTTAGGATTATTTTACAGAAGATAACTACAATTTTATGCAATGAGAACAAAATAATGATGTAGGAGGCAATAAAGGAATGTCTTTTAATGATTATCTCTCTTATCAACACCCAACTCCCTCACTTTGTTGAATAATTTCTCAGTGTGTTAAGCAGTACCATGAAACAAGTGACTGTTCAAGATGTTCAGAAAAGGAAGAAAGAGGTCAAGTGATTTCCAGTGACTGCTTCATAAATAAGATGGTATCTAGAGTGATATTTCAAATTTTAGACTGCTCGAGTATTAGCAATTCATTTATAAAATTTATCATAGTCTGTTAAGGGGAAAAATAACACTTCTTGCTTTGAAGACATTAATGCCTTTTTAGAAATATAAATGTCTAGTATTTATTTTAGTTTGGTTTTAATGCCCTTCATAGGAATTGGGTTACGAAGGAATTTTCCTAGGATCTAGAAACATAGCTAAGGTGAGTTCTAAATATCCAATGCAGTGCTTTGGTTTTCGTGGGTCTGATTACTCACTAATCTACTGAGTTGCTCCGATACACTGATAATTTTTGTGGTTTCAAAAATCATTTCTTTACTATAAATGCAAATCACTACAACTACTTTACAAGTGAATTCCTTTGGCACCTCAAGGCTAATTAATTTTCCTATGCTTTTCAACTCTGGCGTCCTTGGTTGTCATCCACAAAGTTTCTATTTTCTCACATACTTTAAACTTTGCACTACCCTGTCCTTCCTCTCCTCCTGGCACATCCTCTTCCCTTCCCAACCTTTTCCACTGTGACCTATGGAACTCTGCCCTAGTAAACAAATTTCCTCGAATCTTGCTTACACGTTTACCCCAGAAAATCACTTTCAGGTTTTCTAAATATTTGTAGGATCAGGCCTACAATAATCAGTTTGCTTGATAACTAGTGTCTCACCTTGACTTTCTCTGCTCCTAGTCAATGCTAAATACAGAATTTTAAGGATTTTACAGCCTTGCATGAATAAAATAATTTCTCTAATTAAAAGTCTCCATGGGCTACATAATAATTTCCACATTCCATGGCATGTGCCATGCTTATCTTATCTCCTCTTAAATTCTCCCATTCTACACACACTGCATAGTAAAATCATTTCAGAAGTTACTCTTTTTCAAAGAAGCTGTCCTTTTCTGCCATTGTGTGTTTGCTAACACTGTTTCCTTGCACTAGAATATAATTCTCCATCTTTCATTACTTTTGAAACTCTAACATTATTTAAGACCCATTGAAAATTGAAAATTTCACCTTCTTCAAGAAATCTTCCAAGATACAACCAATTTGAACAGGAGATTTTTTTCCATTGTTCTTTTATTGTACTTTGTACTCTTGTACACTGTCTTGTATTGTATTTGAAATGTGCCTGTATTTGTTTTCTCCCTGGTTGCAAGATTTTTAAGAGTAGGGACTCTTCCTAAGTCATTTTTGTACTCTTAAAATGATAGTTCAGAGCTTGGCTCACAGCAGGTATCTTAGCTAAGAATATTTTGCTGGAAGGGAACAAAGAAGCACTGAAAGGAAAAGCTCTCAACAAGAAGGTTATTGTAAGGATGATCAGTGATATCTAAATACAGGCACTGGAGTATGTACAAGACTCTTGGGAACTAGAAGTGGGGAGACATTAGAAACAGAATTTTGTTTTCATCTCTCTCTATCCCTCAGGGGGTGCATGGCCTATCTCATTTCTGGCTCATGTTCCCCCTGTCAGACCAGCTTCCTCTAAATCTGATGATACAATGCTCACACTGTTCCTGGACCATGCAGGACCTTAGGTCTTTCAAATTTTATCACCATCTAGCAACTTTCTCTGTAGTCTCTTAGTTCACATTTTCCAAGAGGGGATTTTTGTTCCTGTTTTTGAGCTGGGCCATAATTTACGTACATTACTGGGCAAACTAAGGATTGGCTTATGCCAGTACATCCTCTCGTGTAAACAGCTGTGAAAGGACAGGAAGGGGTGGCAGCATATGAGATACAAACCACAGTCATTAGTGACATAGGGCCTGTTGGAGGGGCTGATTCTTCCAAAGACTCTAAAAAATGCTGAGCACAGTAGGTCTTCTATAAATATTTATTGAATTGAATTGATCTAAAATCTAATATGATTAAAATTTGATTCAACTCTTACAGCAATTAGTTTTTCTCCTCAAAGAGTATGCTTAGACCAAGATACTTCATTAAGTACTTATCCACTCTAAGCAAATTACACTATTTAATCATTTTCTAATTATAAAATCATTTTTTTTCATACACAGTTTTGTGATTGCATGCTAAATACATTTAGGTTTGTGAACGACAGTTCTTTAAAATGGTGCATAATTTGATTTTTTATTTCTCATTTTCTCTTTTATTTATTTATTTTAATTCTACGTGACTTTTTTTAATTTTGATAGATTTAAAGATACAGGTGGTTTTAGGTTACGTGGATGAATTGTGCAGTGGTGATATCTGGGTAATTTTATATTTTAAGGTCTTGATTTTAAAAATGTAATAATTTTTGTCTAAAATATCTTTCTCAGGTTGAAAAATATGAAAACAAAAGAAGATCTTTCTACTGGTTTCCATTAACTGAGTGTTGTTTACTTTATTGCTTCGTGCCTAGATTTAAAGTACTACAGGATTTCCGTAACCAGTTTTTTCAAAGCAATTGGGAAGGGTGGGTGAAATAATGTTTGCCTGGAACATAGGAGGTATTCAACAAATGGCATTGTTCGCAAACACATAGCTATGAGAGTGGTTTCCCTAATCTGGTTTTTTCACTTTTCTCTCTTGAGGCCCTCCTTCCATTCCAGTATTTTCTAACTGATCTCTTTCTAAGTCTCCCACTTAAGTCGTACCATCCTCTTTACTTTATCCTTCCAAGACATTCCAGTCTACTTCTGTGCCTTTGCTGTTAATTTTCTTCCTTGTCTTCAAATGCACTGCACTCTTCTCTTAACTTTACTAAATTCTATGCTTGTTCAAAGGCCAGTTTAAATCCTACCATTTTCAGGAGAGATAGTCCAGCATAGAGGAGCAAGTCTAGATTCTCACATCAGAGGACTTAGTTTGAATACTTACCTAGGGGTTATGTGACCTTGACCAAGTTGTATAAGCTCACTTTACTCATCTGTGAAATGGGGATAAGAAACATGTTAATATAAAATCTTTCACATGTACCCTACCCCTCAGGAATATTTCCCTTTCTGATTTTTTCCCCTTAGTTTGTACAGGTATATAATGGTATAAACCTTATATTTTTCTTTTCTTATCTTCATGCTGGTTCTGTCACTTACGAAAACTATGGATCTATATTTCTAAAGAAAGTATTGAGAGAAAAATATTCTGCATTTTTAAAAGACTAGATTTTAACAGCTGTAGTCAGCAGCAACCAGATGACTGCTGTTTAGTGGTTAGAGATGCTTGATTAAATTTCGGGGCTTAGGAAATTGTTCCCATTCTGTAATCAAGTATCCTTAAGGTAGTCATGACCTCCCCAGAGACATATTATTCTGTTACAGGGCAAGTCCACATTGGATAACTGCCATGATCTTCTCTTTGAGTTTAGTTTGAGGGAAACACTGGGAGGAAAGAGACCAAAAGGAGCCTTTGTTCCCACTGTTGTAGCAAGAATTATTTCCTTGGACAATTAGGATCTAAATGTTGTCATTATAGAGATTAAAGGCTGCTATAACCCTCCTAGTTTAGGCATCAGCTGCCTCCAGGAGTAGTGAGGCATACTGCTGCAGATAGCGGTGTTGCAGGCTTCTAAGAGCTTCCAAGAGGGTGTGATTTAAGTAATAGCAACTGAAACAAAGACTATTTAGGCTGCAGGGAACACCACAAAAGTGCATGTGTTATCGTGGGTATAAAATCTTGATCTTTATCATAGCGTTGTTCTGTTACAGTTAATGGTTCTTTCATAGGAATACCTAGGTTTGTTTTTTTTTCCTTTTTCTTATGGTTGGCTGTGTAGAATATTGATGGCTCTATACCCCATTTTCTTAAGGAGATCCTGGCTTCTAATATATGTGTCCTGATGAAAAGTTCACTCTCTTCTAGTGACTTCTTTATGTTGCAGCTGCGTGTCTCACTGGTGTGACTAAGAATCCACTCTATCATTTGCCTGTGGGCACCTCCCCTCTTTGGCTAGCATTTATGAAAAGCATTTGCTGATTCCTTTGATATATCTAAAATATTGGTATCAGAGAAGACACTTCACAGTGTCATGGCATCCTTTACAGATTTCCACCTCCATGTTACCTCAAGATTATGGTAAATGAGTAAAAGGGAAGAAGAATTGGCTCAGCAATCAGGCAGAGGCTTCCCTGGACCCTCCCTGTCATTGTGTTTCCTCTTCCAGCTGTTATTTGAGACAACTTCTTGTTCCCATGCATTCCTCTTCCCAGCTTATAAAAGTAGGTAGACCAAGGTATGAAACTATTTGTGCTTAAGATTTAGTTGAGCAAATATACAATCTCCCTAGAGATAAGTATTTTCAAATTTTGAACTCCAGAACATACAAGAACTGGAGGTAAAACTGCCACTGTGCTTAGTGCTAAAGACCTAGTGTGCATGTGGCTTCGAATACCCTTCCTGCTGAGGCTGAATTCTGGAGTAGCTGGGTGGCCTCGATTGCTGCTGCAGCTTTGGAATATTTACCATATTCAACCTAGTGCAGGTCCGCAGTGCAGTGAGATCATTTAGAATGAGAATGAAAAAAAAAAAAAAAAGAATAGAATGAGAATGAGGCAGTTGCTTGAATGCTATACTTTTTATTTTTGGATTGCGAAAATTTTTCTCTGTAACATACGGATGGTTTTCTAGATATGTTTTGAGTGATAGCCTGTTAACTGACCCAAAATTATAAACTCTAATGAATTCATATTGTCCAAAGATGTATTCTAAACAATGAAGTGAGGGAAAAATTAAAGAAAAACATTTCATAAAAATTATGACAAATGCTTTGGGCCAGAGAAAATATTTGGACTTTAAATATATGGTAACTAGCATAGAAATATTTTTTTTTTCCTGGCTTTAATCCATAAGCATAGAGCTAAGAAAATAAAATTAATTTCAGAGCCAACCTTTGAATTCAAAATTTAAAAGGCATATCTTCCATTCATCCAAATTATAGCAAAATTTTGTATTAAGCAGTAGAATTTTTAAATGGCTGGTAAATAGGACTCTGGATTAAAAGAACAGAAAAGAAGAAAAAGATGGAGTTTGTCTAAAAGATAAATTTCTGGGACACCTCTATTTTGACTCAGCAATTCTGGTGTAGTGAGTACCAAAGATGATCCTGATACAGCTAGTCTGGGGATTAATCTTTGAGAAAACTTGATCGAGAGCATATTATATACTTCAAAGGTACTCTGTGAATATTTGATTCATGTTATGCAAAGTTATTACAGTTATATAGCCCATGATTTCAATTATAGCCATGATAATGATAAATAATAATAAAAAGCCCTTCAATAAATATTTACTGAGCACCTACTATTTTTCCAGTTAGTGTTCTAGGCGTTAGGAATACAGCAGTGAAGAAAACGACAAATCCTTGTCCTCAAGGTGTTTATATCCTATGTGGGAGTGACAGAAAATAAACAAATCAGTATATAATATGTCAGAGGCTGACAAGTGTTATGTAGAAAAATAACGTGAATGGAAACGGGGCGTTGCTCCATGATGATGAAGAGGAGTAGGAAGGGAAATGATATTTGTTGAGTTCACTATATTTTTTAGGTGTTTTGTTTATTTTTTTCTTGTTAATCCTCAGAACCCAGAAGTGCGTTATTCTTATTTTATTGATACCAAAACTAGATTCATGAGGATTAAATGATTTGCCCAAGATCTCAGAGATAACAACTGTTCAGGCCAGAATCAAACCCGGGTCTTGTTGACTCTGCTCTGCCATGCAGCTTTTCTTACCTTCGCCCCATCTAATGAGTGAATATTTTGTATCAACACTGTTCGATATATAATGTATATTTCCATATCACTATTATTTAATTTTTATAATATCCTAATGAAATGGGTAGTACTATCAGAGTGATTTTAAAAAGAAGAAAACTGAGACTCAGAGAGATGAAACGATTTCCCAAATTAGAAAGTGGTATGTCGAGAAGTCTTTGACTCCAAATCCTTTGCCTTTTCTACAAGCTAGAGGTGACATACCTTCGTGTTTAGAATGGTTTCTCGAGCTAAAAGGCTGGAATTTGAATCCCACTTCCACCACTGAGTAGCTATTTGACTTAGGGATTTTAAATACTGTAAGCCTCAGTTTTCTTCTCTGTAAATTTGGGGTAACAATAACATTTAACTTATTGTGAGGATTAAATAAGTTAACACATCTAAAGCACTTAGGACAGTTCCTGGCACATAGTCAATGCTACATAAAAGTTAGATGTTAATATAATGTTGAGGAGATGAAAGTAACTTATAATTAAAAGTCATATGTGCTTCCATATAATTAAATGTTAAATGATGTGGTTTGGCAATAATTACAGCAGAAGTTCAGAGAATAGGGATGTCCTACACATGTATATGATCTTCCACTTCCCAGGAATATGTTAAAGCTTTTCAAAGCCTACTATGGATATCTACTTCCCAGCTTTTCTTTTTAAGCTTTTTGGTTAAAGAATGATTGTTTGCCCCAAATCATTTTTGAAAAATTAATTAATTAATTTTTAAATTAGACAAATACAAATAGTATACATATTTATGGTATATAACATGGTGTTTTGAAATATGTATACATTGTGGAATGACTAGAACTAATTAACTTATGCATTACCCCACATACTTATTATTTTTGTGTGTGGTGAAAATACTTAAAATCTACTCTCTTAGCAATTTCCAAGTATGCAACACATTGCTGTTAACTATAGTCACCATGTTGTACAATCTCGTGAACTTATTCCTGACTGAAATTTTATATTTTTTGACCAACCTCTCCTCAATCTCTACACCACCACTCCCAGCCTGCACCCCTAGTAACCACCCTTCTACTCTCCTCTTCTATGAATTCAACTTTTTTAGATTTCACATGTAAATGAGATTATTTGTCTTTCTGTGCCAGCTTATTTCACTTAACATAATATCTTCCAGGTTAGTCCATGTTGTCACAAATGACAGGATTTTCTTGCTTTTAAAGGCTGAATGGTATTCCATTGTTGATATATACACATTTTCTTCATTTTTCATCTGCTGATGGACACTTAGGTTGATTTTATATATTGTGTTGTGATTAATGCTTCATTGAACATGGGAATGCAGATTTTGACATACTGATTTTTACTTCATTGGGATACATATGCAGTAGGATATATATCCAGTAGGATTGCTGGATCATAGGGTAGGTCTATTTTTAGTTTTTTGAGGAATCTGTATACTGTTTTCCACAATGGCTGTACTAATTTACATTCCCATCAACAGTGTACAAGGATTCCCTTTTCTCTAAATCTTCTCCAACACTTGTTATTTTTCAATTTTTTTTGATAATAAGTATTCTAATGCATGTGAGGTGATATCTCACTGTGGTATTAAGCTGCAGGCCCACCCCAGTGGACCCAGGCTCCAGGCCCAATCCCATGGATCCAGGTGGCTGGCTTGTCCACCTCTTGACTCAGGTACCAGGCCAGCCTGCCTGAGCAGCATTCAGCATGCCATGGATGGATCAGTGTGCTTTAGAAAGGGCCTAGAGAGTTTTTTGTGTGTGCTAGCAGGAAACCTCTACACTGACTGCATCAGACAGCCTGCTCAGAATCTCTGGATGGGCTGATTGGGGAAGGGATTTCCTGACTGTAGCCAGTCTGTAAAGACTAGAATAGATGCATATGTCTTCAAATGGGCAGACACCAAAGCATGGCCACAAGGATCATGAACAATCAGGAAAATGTAAAACCACCAAAGGAACAAAATAAAGCACCAGTATACAACCCTAAAGAAATGGAGATGTATGAATTGCCTGACAAAGAATTCAAAACAATCATCTTAAAGAAGCTCAGTGTGCTATAAGGTAATACAGATTGATAGCTAGATAAAATCAGAAAGACAATACATGAACAAAATGAGAATTTGAACAGAGATAGAAACCATAAAAAAGAACCAAACAGAAGTTTTGAGCTAAAGAACACAATGATTGGACAGTAAAACTCCATAGAATGCTTCAACAGCAAATACCATCAAACAGAAGAATCGGTGAGTTCAAAGACAGGTTATTTGAAATTACTCAAACAGAGAAACAAACAAAAAACGAAGAATGAAAAAGAGTGAAGAAAGCCTATCGGAGTTATGAGACACCATCAAGCCCCAACTCTTATCCAGTGTGTAATGTTAAACAATTGTCTCTGCTTATTTTACCAAATGCTTAAGAGGAAAAGGCTGTTTGCACAAGATGAGTTCTGAGTCAGGTCAAATAAAGCCCATGAGTGAAATCTTCAGGGATCCACCAGATAAGTCAAATAACACCCATTTTCTGAGAATGGGACTTTGAAAGAGATGTAATCAATTCTGCTGCTTTCCATTGGCTACCAGGGTGTTTTTTTTTTTTTTTTTTTTTTTTAACCCTAATTGTGTGCTGTTGGTTTCTAAGGCTCGGGATGGAGAGGCAAATATAGGACAAGTTAAAATGCTGCAAAGATCTTTGTTCTTACTGAGATTGAACAATTTCTCTTTTTCCAGTAAGCATACCCTGGATTGCTGCAAACCTTTAGTTAATTTTCAGAGTTCTGAAAAAGTTGATTCTGATAATTACTTTTCAGGATTCTCATTGTTTTGATGGAAAAGAGGATTTTTGGAGGTTGTTATTCCACCATTTTCACTGACTCAATGGTATTATTTAGTTAAATAACATAATTGCAATAATGCTATAAAAGTAAACAGCAGACTTTGGGTAAACGTGATTCAGTTGATGGGAGTGTATGTGCACATACTTGTGTGAGAGTCTTATAGACTTTGAGTATTCAGCACACCATGGTGCACTTTAGAAAGGGGCTAGAGAGTTTTGTGTGTGCTTAAATGGATGTGCATCAAGAAAGCGTCTATTGTACACAATTAGAGAAAACTAAAATGTTATAGTGTGGATCTGCTTTCTAAGCAAAAAAATTTTGCTTAGAATGGTTAAAAAAACCATTCTTAAATTGGAGATCAGCCCATTATATTCTATAATAATAGCTTTACAAGGGGACATAATATTTTGGGTTTTGTATGTTTAAAGTAGGGAAGCGGTTGCAAGGCAGATCATTTCACTTTGCAACAGAAACTGGACCTAGAGAGGTGAGGAGCCCTTTAAAAACACTGGGAATGTCACCTTTGTAAAAAATCAATTGACTATATATAGAAAAGTTTATTTCTAGACTCTTAATTTTGCTCCATTGATCTCTGTATATCTATCCTTATGCCAGTATCACACTGTCTTGATGACTGTAACTTTATAGTAAGTTTTGAAATTGGAAAGTGAAAGATGTTCAACTTTGTTCTTCTTTTTCAAAATTGTTTTGGCTATTCTAGTTTTGCATTGCCATATAAATGTTAGGATCTGATTGTCAACTACTGCAAAAAAGACTGCTGGACTTGTGATAGAGTTGCATTGAAACTATAGATCAATTTGAGGAGCATTGTAATCTTAACAGTAGTGAGTCTTCCAATTCATGAACATGAAGTATCTCTCCATTTGTTTAGATCTTTATTTTTTTCTCAGCAAAGTTTTGTAACTTTCTGTGTACAACTATTGTCATTTCTTTTGCCTAATTTGTTCCTTTTGATAAAAATTTGTTCCTTTTGAATAAAAGTCTTTTATTCCTTTTGATGCTATTGTAAATGGAATTATATTCTTAATTTTACTTTTAGATTATTTACTGCTCATATATATAGCTCAATACATCTCTTTTATTTTGATGCCTACCAAAGAAATTTATGTGACAGCAGGATCCTGGCTGATTTAAAGTGCTGCTATAAATTCTTAAGGTGATAATAAACCTCTCATGTATAAAACCATATCTTATTCATCAGAATATATCTGAAACCCTTAGTATAGGCCTTACACACAATGGGAGCTTATCATATTGTTATTGAATAAACACATGGATTTTGGAACATTATTTTTTCAGTTTAAAACAACTGCTTCTGCTTCATGTTAGTCAGTTACCTTGATGGAATCTTGATCTATATAGCCAAGTAAAAATTCATTATAAGCTCTTATCCAGTTGGAAGTTAAAAGTTTTATCATTGATGAGAACTAAAATTTTATGAAATTATGGATTAACATTACCAGTTTTGTGAAAATATCTTTGCTTTAACAAAATATACACTTCAAAAAACTTTGAGGGAGGTAATAGTTCAATCGAGAGTATACTTGTTGGTTTAAAACACTTCAGGAATTCTCTTCTAGGTTATAAACTAAGAGTTGTTGCCAAAAGAAAATTTTGTGTGCCGGTTAGTCAGCACACCTACGTAGTAGTTCTCGAGTTCCTGCTACTGTCCTCACTGACCTCTACCTCCATCATATAGTTTTGGGGCACTTCTTAAACATCAAGGAGGAGTAAACCTTGAACTGCCATACTGGATGGCTTTGTGCAAACGTTTACCTCTGTGTACAAGAAAGCTTTTCCTCATAAAGTGGAGCTTAACAACATTTGTAGGATGCATGAGAAAATTTTTCCATGGGTCAAATAGTGGATATTATGACAGGATAATCACTTGTAGCTAAGTATGTGTGACAGAGCCCCTAAGATGAATGTCAGTCCTAATTTACATCTGTAGTAATCACGTCCTGTCTGATCATTTGTCCTTCACTTTTAATTTTTAATGAAGTATTGTATTATTAATATCTGCATTAAAATAAGCAGGATAGTTTGTACTTCCTACTTTGTACTTTCAGCTTCTGCCATGATCTTATGAAGATACTTGTATAGTGACCAGAGTTCTCACCGATATATATTATAATGAAATCTGAAAGACAAGCAGCAATAACCTGACCCTTTTGGAGGCTAAGTATCTCATGCATCCCATACAAGGACAATGGGGAGGGCCCTTGTTGAGAAAACAGATTGAATTAGGACATGAAATTGGGACAGCTCACTCACTCCTTCTGGTCTCCAGCGGTGGTGACAGGTAGCCTCTTGAGGTACCAACCAATAGAGCTATGGCCCATCCCATGGACTATGAAATTCATGAAGTCGTCACTAGTCATTTGGGTCAGAGGAAAATGGGGATTTTAGTTTAGGCATATATGAAAAAATGTGCAGAGAATAGAGGTCGAACTGCCTTCTCTGGAGGATATCTAGAAATCTGATTGTTCTCCCTACAGTGGTATTGTCATTTATGGTAATTTATAAATCTAAACCTATTTATACATTTTGATATTTTGTAACACTTCAAAATTTTTGATAACTCTCAAAAAATCAAAAGTGCATTATAAATGACAAATTAAGTAGTGCATTTTCTGATTTGCATGGGTGACTCACAAAATATTTGTGAGCATTTACTACGAATGGGTGGTAGCACATGTACAGTGACATAAGCGGCGATGTGAAAATCTGAAGGCATTAAAAACAAAGAAATATTGGCATCTATCTAAAAAATTAATAGTTCCTTTCAGAAGATTATTTCTAAAGACCACGATTTAATAGGTAAGTCTGTAGAATGTGTCATGTTCCTATACTGAGCACCCTAGAAAGAACAATATTTTATTTGTATCAAATAATTACTCTTCTAAGTTAGTTTTGCTCCTTTTTGATTCTGTTTTCTTGTATACCTATGAAATAATGCTTATTGTTTATGTCTCAGCTCCAATTGCAGAATTTTGTAATTGGTTCAAGGATAATAATTTTTTTATATCCTGCCATCAGATACTTCAAATAGAAAATTATTTGTTTATTCCTATAATGTTTTGATATTTTCATCCAATTCACAGATGTTAAAGAACTTTAGAAGTTCATTTTGTCAAAGGTGAAATGATACAAATGTTATCATAAATTCATTTAAAACATTTGACACTGTTGAAAAAATCATTTTTTCTCATGGCAGTGCACATACATATTTTGGTGGAATACAGGGTCATGGTAAAAGTAATGTTCTCATAAAATTAAAACCTATACTTTGAAATTGTTTGTGATATATATTCTATACCACAGAAGCTGAAATTCTACCAAAGAAGAAGCTGTCGTTATAAAAATTTACAAATACTTTAAAACATAAACAGGAAACTACAAATTTTTGTGATGTGGTTAAATTTGAATTTTAAAAAAGTATTCTCACATGATTGTGTGTGTGTGTGTATATATATATATATTTCCTTTTTTCTGTCTATTATCAAGTGAATTTTAGGAATGTTTAAATCTTTGGAAAATTTTTTTGTAAACCATCTTGAGTTTAACTGTAATGATAGATTTTTATCTAAATAGGTCCTGAATTTAAATTGCATTTCTGTCATATTAAGCTGAAAGTTTTAATCAATGTGGTTAATGAACACAGTTTACAAAATATCAGCATTTGAAGCTTTAAAAAATTTACGATTATTGCAAAATCTTATGACATTGGACTTTTTCCAAAGACAGAACTGAATAAATCAACTTATTATCTCAAATGCAGTATAAGATTTAAATTTGAAATTCTATAACTGCATATTGAAATATCTTGACTTGTGAGAAGAATCTTTTAATGGAACTTCTATTTTTAATTAGATAAATTTATATTCTGTGCCAGAATGGAATGAAACTGAGAAGGACTATGATTTTGCATTATCCAAGTTTGGCAAAGCATTCAAAAGAATCATAAAAGAGAGATGACTTATTTGATGAGATTTATCTTGTAAAAATATTTGTTAAAGAAAAGTACTTCGAAAATCACTTTTCAGGCAAAAGACAGTACCTGTGAAAATATTTGGATTGAAGTAATCACACATTTGAGCACAGGAATTATCGTTGATAATATTCTCTGGTTAGTAGAACTTGCACTGAGTTTATCAAGCACCTTGTCACCTATACAGAGAGTTTTTAATTCTTCAGAAAAATACCGGGACATGGTATTAGAAACAAATGTTATTTTAAAAAACTGATTAAAAGTAATGATACTTTCCCCACTTTTGTTATTTGTTAATGTTCAGATATTTAATGTAAGTTTTAAAAATTATTTATTTATTTTAGAGATGGGGTCTCACTATGTTGCCCAGTCTGGCCTTGAACTCCTAGGCTAAAGGGATCCTTCCTCCTCAGTCTCCCTAGTGCCACCACATCTGGCTAACATGAGTTTTAAAAAAATTTTGGTTAGTGCACATGGATATGTGTTAATTTTAGTTTTTTTGAAAAATTTCCTTTTGAAAATAGTATATGGATAGTACTATTTAAAGGACTATCTAGGACTATTTAAATAGTCTAACAATATAATGTAAATAAATTGTTGATCAATAATATTTCAAAAGGCCATGTAACTTACTTATTTTTTAATGCCCTATTTCCCTTAGAGGGTTCCAGTTTGGATGGTTAATTATATGGTCCGTGTATAAGGGGTATGATAACAAAAGACATATATCTTGAGATTCATCCTGGATCAACTGTACTCAGCACACAAATGGCTTCTGCTGGTTCCTTGCCTGACCTGGTGCATTTTGCTTACTTCCCATTCTTTCCTGCCCTATCTCCACCCTTAACTTTTGGGTCTCAGAAATTCTAATTACTGCTACATCTCTTGACTAATGACTATGCAGAGTAAGTAACACGACTTTTTTTTTTGACCTTAGAAACCTTTCTTGACAATTTCTCCCTCAGAAGTCCCCATTGGTTTAGCCTGATGTTCGAGGGTTCTTTCCAAGTATGACCTGGTTCCGCCCCTTTGAGTTTTGCATTGGGCAGTGTTGTTGATTGTCTGTCTTTAGCTTTCATCCTTTTCACATTTTAAATTTGTTCATGTTTTATTTTTTCCCCCCAAGAAAATGTATCAAGAAAATGTATTAAATATTTCAAAGCTTCTCCCCTTAGTGACAAAGTTTAATCCACTTATGCTTTACTCTGAATAATCTAAAACATAACCTGATATTCAGATCAATTTGTTTGCATTTTAATTTATAATTTATTTTTAATCATGAAATTTGTATCTCTTATTTTTCTGACCATCCTAATTCTAAGAAAAACTCTTTATATAGACAATTATTTATTAGATTCAGCAAGGCCATAGTTGTATCAGAAATGTAATTAACTTGAGTTTGTCATCGTTCTGGAATACCAGGGAGGTTTCTATCTATTTGGATATTCTGCTAAAAATATTGCCAGCTGCAATTATGATAAGACTCACCCATGGAAATAATTTCTGTTTCTGATTATTTCCACAATTAATAATCCTAGCTGTAAAAATTATGCCTTCCATGTTGATAATATTCAGCTACTTATTTTGTGAAAAAAAAAACATAACTAATTATAATGGTCAAAAAATTTTCAAATATATTCCTTGTGTTACTTTAATCCTTATAAATATGATATGAATACCTTCTATAAAGGAATAGCTTTTCTGTAACCTATATTATGTAAAATATTGTAGATGGTATCTCATCACAGGAAACAACACTTTTCACTCAAAAAATTGATCAAGGAAAATTTTTTCACACTGTTCAGATTAGCTACATTTTTCTGTTGTAACTTATGGTAATACCCAAGAAGTGTACTAACAGAATTTACCAAAATTCCAGGCTGTGTGCCTGTGACTTGGTATATTTAAACCATGGTAATGTCATCTCATTTTGTGGGCCCTGGAGAGAGGAGGGAGGGTGCCATATGGGAAGGATTTATATGCCATTTTGGGTTTTGATATTTCTAAATTGGTAGTGTCTAAGATGAATTATTCTTTTCTCATCTAGCTATCTGTTGACATGACAATACCTTAGGAGAGAGGTTGGAGATAATGGTTTCCATTGCTTAGAGCACAGGTTTCTCCTGTGGCTTGAGGTCCCTGAATGCTGCATTTGAAACTATCCTTACAATGATGCTAATAGCAAATAAAATTATGTAAACTGTGTGTGTTAAGCAAACTGAAAAAAAAGCTTTAACTTGCTTGTTGCAAAGGTGCTGGATAATAGAATCACTTTAAATATTTTACTCACTAAATTAGGTAGCATTTGTGTGCTGGCTAACAATTCCTGTTGTATTTGGATCCTTATGTATAATTCAAGAATAAGCCTGTTGGGGCCGGGCGTGGTGGCTCACGCCTGTAATCCTAGCACTCTGGGTGGCCGAAGTGGGAGGATCCTTTGAGCTCAGGAGTTCAAGACTAGCCTAAGCAAGAGCGAGACCCCATCTCTACTAAAAATAGAAAGAATTAGCTGGACAACTAAAAAAATATATAGAAAAAAAAATTAGCCTGGCATGGTGGCTCATGCCTGTAGTCCCAGCTACTCGGGAAGCTGAGGCAGAAGGATTGCTTGAGCCCAGGAGTTTGAGGTTGCTGTGAGTTACACTGACGCGGCACTCTAGCCTGGGCAAGAGAGTGAGACTCTGTCTCAAAAAAAAAAAAAAAAAAAAAAAAAAGCCTCTCAGATGTCCAAGGTAGGGAAAATCAACCCATTGGTTTGTGCACTTGTTTTGGGCTTGTTCAAGTAAGAAACTGTTTAAGGGTGCTTTATAAACGTTTGTTATGGTGTCTAGTTGTTACTGTTGTCAAGTCTAGTGTTAATAGGGCCTTAAGTGCTTTTGAGCATCCATCTTCCTGCAGGTTCATATATCAGATAATTCTACATCAAGGGAAAACTCAAGTAACTTGAATAGACACAGTGGAGTTTTGTGAGACTGACACTCAAAACCAATATGGTGGTGTAGACTCTAAAATAGGATGATTTACTTATCTTTTGTCCTATCATCTTGTTGCCTCAGGGTGAAGAAACACCAAAAGAGGGACTGGAAAAAGAATTTCTTTTTCTTTTTTTAAGCTTAGAGCAACATTTCCCTAGGAGATTTGAAAGCTGGATGTTCGGCTTCGTCACAGTTGAGTCCAATGAACTGAAGCTAATAAGTGACCGTGAACTTTGAGTATCCCCACTACACTAGGCTCCTGAGAGACCTATATGAAGACCTTGTCCCAGTGAATGAACAATGGAAATTTTTTCCCCTCTGACTAAAGGTTTCATTTTATTTAATAAATACTAACATGTCAGAAAATCATCTTTGTGTGTATGTGTATTTCTCCATGAGTTTTAAGCTCTTCTGTAGATTTGTGTTATCACCACCACAATCAGGACACAGATCAATTCCATCATCCTCCAAAATTTCCTCTTGCTGACCTTTTGTAGTCAAATACTCTCCTAACCCCTAAGCCTCAGTGACCACAGATCTGTTCTGTTTCTTTATTTTTACTTTTTCTAGGATGTCATATATATGGAATCATATGGTATATAGCCTTTGAAACTGGGGCTTCTTTCACTATCACACTTTGTTATTCATTCACCTGTTGAAGGATATTTGTCCCCTTTCTGCTCCCTACACCCCCAGTTTTTGGGGGTTATGAATAAAGCTGCTATAAATACTCATATACAGGTTTTTGTATGAAATAAGTTTTTATTTCCCGTATGAAATAAGTGAGATTGCTGGGTCACATAATAAGTGTATATTTAATTTTTTAAGAAACTGTCAAACAGTTTTCCAAAATAGCTGTACCAGTTTGCCCACTCCAGTGTCTCCCTGGTAATGTACAGGAGTTCCGCTTGCTCCGCATCCTTGCTAGCACTTTGTATTAGTTTTTTGAATTTTAGTCACTCTAATTGGTTTGCAGTAATATATCCTTATGGTTTTAATGTGCATTTCCCTAAAGAATAATTATGTTGAGTATATTATGTGCTTATTTTCCATTTGTATAATATGTTTACTTTAGTGAAGTGTTGGTTTAAATGTTTTGCATAATTTCTAAAAACAGGGATGTTTCTTATTACTGAATTTTGAGAGTTTTTACAAAAATACAGTCCTGTGAGAACTGAGACTTGTTTTAAAAATTGTTTTATGGGTAATATGTATTTATTTAATTCTATCCAGTGGACAAATTTTTAATACTTACCTCACATAAACATAAGAAACTCCTCCTTTTTAGTAATTAAAACTCCCTGATTTTTTTCCTTCAGTTAACTACTTAGTGACTTTCTTCATTGGCCTATGTTCTGTCGTCTGGCAAGTCAACAGATATGGATTTAACAACCACAACGAAAAATCTGGTTGTCTTTATTTATTGTTTGACAGTATGAATCCTGACTCTGATACCTCCCAATCAGAATGCCTTGGATGTGTTGCTTAATCTCCCAGAGTCTCAATTTACCTCACTATAAAATAAAGATGTGACTTAGAATTTTCCTGAAGATTAAATGACGCAATGTTTATAAAGCTCTCATTTAGAGCCTGGTATATATTGGAAGTTTAATATCTCTCTTTCTCTCTCTTTCTCTCTCTGTCTCTCTCCTGTATTGATAACATTAGTTTTGCCTGCTTTCATATACTTTAAGCATGTATTTAATCTTGCAAATTAATGAATGCATAAGGAATAAAGTTTAGAAAAGTAGTTAATTTGACAAAAAAAATCAGATTTTCAATAATAGCGATATTTTAGATTTCTGGTATTCTCTGCCAGATATTGTAGTTTTGTGACTAGCTGTTTAGGAAGTGGGGAAATTGGCCTGTCAATTTATCATGGAAAATTGCATAACGTACTTTCTTAGTAAACTCAATTAGGGTTACAGCTATGAATGGGAAGAAGCCAAAAATAGTGATTAGAGCTCATAAAAGCATTAGCAGTCCAATAATTGTATAATGAGGATCAAGCAAGTCCTTCCACAATCATGGAAGAAATGTAAAGTGCTTAGTTAAATAGTTATTTTTATTGGGTGTTAATCAAGACTATTTTTTCTGGCAGTAAATTGTGAGTTGTGATTTTATTTATCCCAAATAACTAAATTATCTTAGATTTTCCTCCTGTAAATGTAAAGTCTTTAAGGAATAAATTTTTGTCTCTTAAAAGTATTATTTTTTAAAGTAAGCATAATCTTTATCTTTGAAAAATAATGTAAAGAGGGATGAATTTTATAAAAATAGTTAATCCATTCAAGGGAAAAAGCCTCTGGCAGGCCAATTCTAAGATTCATTCTTGGTAGGGCCATTTTTGAGAAAAAGAGAGCAATTGAGAAAGAGAGAGAGGGTATTAATTATTGTTAGGCTACACCAGTGGTTTCTAAACTTTGCTATACATTGGGCTTGCCTGGGGGAGGAGCTTTAAAAAATACTGGATATTGATGTCTAGCTTTCATCCCCATACATTCTGATTTAATTGGTATGGAGTTTGATCTGGACATTGAAGATTAAAAAATCTCCCTGGGTAATTCCAACATGCAGTAAAATTTGGGAGCCACTGGATTAGCTATAAATGAAAAAAAAAGTCTGGTTAAAGGTCACTCTTGACAGACAGATGCGTGGGAAGGAAACAGTGTCCCATAACAAGATTTTAATTAAACTTCATAAAAAATTTGCTTAAGCATTTTGCCAGAAATGTTAATTTCTTCCCCAAAGGAGAAAAATGTTGGCTTTTGTACCAGGTTTGAGACAGTTTTCCCTTAATAGAGGAAATTGCCTTGGAGTAGGAGTTGAAAAACTTCATTTTTGACCTGTCTCCAGTTCTTACTGCCTCACTCACTAGCTGAGTTATACTGGAAACTTCTTAACCTCACTAGCCTTCGGTTTACTTATCAGTAAATGATAATAGAAGACTAGATAAATTGCATAATTTTTAAAATAAATCTATAGTTTTATTAAGACAAAAACTGACAGTGTGGTATAAAGGTTACATTTAAACAAAGTTTTCACGTTAATCTAACACATGCCTAAAAAGATTTTACAATGTAGCTCTAGTTGCAAGCCTAGACAATGTCAAGAACTGATGGATCTTGTGATTCAAGATAGAGCATTTGGGGTATCATTTAATTCTTAGGATTTTTAGAAACATTTTTTTGTTTGTTGTGTTTTAAAGTGAACCACTGTCCCAGTATGAAAGTTTAATCTTCTGATACCAGGGCTTTTGAAATCATTCAACTCTTGAACTGATTCAATGAAACTTTGTGCTGTCAGTGACTGAACCCAGCCACCAAAGGTTTCAGAGCGCAAAATTCAAAAAAATAGAGAGGCTCCAAGAGTTCTCCACTCTAAGGGCAGGGGTGCTTGTCTTCCCTACTCTCTCATGTCCTGTACCCTCCTCTTCCCCCTCCCCAACACCTCAGCCAGTGGCTCGGATGGACAAGCTGATATTTATAACTTCATAATTGGAAAAGAAAGGATTCTCTTGTCTAATTTCAGGAATTAGCAGCTCTAAAACAGGATGATCTTCCAGTGTGTGGTCTCCAGTAAAATACTTTCTCTCCTCAATTGGTTTCCATCTCCGAAATGGCAGCTTTGGTAACTATGAGCTGGCTTGGTCCTTTGTGGGGAACAGCATTAAGCTCAGGCATGGAACACCGTGGCTTACAGCTTTCAGTCATTCACAGCTTTTAAACAATCTCTCAAAGTTCTCACTTGTGGTGCCAATGACAGTTTTCGAAAAAGTAAAATATTATGGACATAGAAGCAAATCATTAGGTGTCTGTTTTTTCCATTATTTCACAATTAGCTCAAGCAGGCCCAAATTTTAGCCAAAATGATCCTACTCATCTCCTTTCTTCCCCACCCCATCTCTCCCACCGGCAAATAACACACCAGTAACAGCCCAAACCTACACACAAGCTACGCTGTAAAAATGCAGAGTTAACACTATTGGGAAGAAGGTTGTGGGTTGTGAAGATGCTCTTTGAAGATCTACGGTATCTCTTTGCTCTCCCACACAACCAATTATGCAAGTTTTGTCCTTCATAGAAGGCCCTTTGCTTTTATCAGCAAAGTGCACAATGGGTTGCCTTGAAACACTTACGGCCCTTCCCCTCCACTGGGCTGGGCGGTGGCAAATTATACAGCTTGAACGGCTTTAAAGCACTTGGGCTGCTGCAGGGCACAGAAACTATACTGGCTTTTCAAAGGACATCTTCTCAAGCCACCTCTATGGTGCCAAGACAAGTAGACCTTCTCTGCCCACTTGAAACCCGCAGTCAGATGTGACAGGGGCTGGTACTCAGGAGAGTTAATTCTTGTCATGTTTTTTTGTCATCATTCTCAGAGGGACAGGAATGCCACATCAGCCTTCCCTCATAGAAGGTCATGACAACCTGTGGGCACCTGACACTGGCTTCCTTCGCAGGGACCAGATTCATCAGAGTTTTTTCATTTCATCGGGAACATGAACTCCCCACTAGAGTCTGTAGCTGCAATAATCCGCTCCGGCTCCAAACCTGAGCAAAGCCCCGTGGCTTTTCTGACTCTTCTTTCCTCTTTTTTGGTTTGCTCTTGTCTCTCCTATCTTCAGAATCTGAGTCAGCTTTGCGCTTGCCTCCCTCTGACTGATCTGTCTCACGTGCTGTTTCCCGTGACTGCAGAAGCTCAGCAACGAGGTCGGGGCAACCCGGGTTCTCTCCTGGCTCCCAGGCGTTGTCCTCATCTGAGAAACCCTTTTAGGGCTGGGGAACCGCGGCCTTCTCATTTCAAGATTGTTCTTTTTTAAGCACCAAAGGAGGCAAGCAAAGCTTCATCTCTCTCTGCTGCACTCCTTTTAATGAAAGGATTTGTTTTGTAAAATTTGGATTCAGTCAAAAGGCCGCACTAAAAGATGGAGAAGGCCATGTGGCCCTAAGGCCGCCCCATAACCCGAGAGGGACCAGGTCCTTGCTACCGGCAAGTCACATCGGGCTGAAAAGTGGTGCCCAGGAAGGCAACGAGCTGCGTGGCCGTGGTGGGGCCGAACTACAGGCGCCCCAGACGACGGCCCCCCATCTTGCATAATATTTTCTGGCTCTAAAATTCTGTAATTTTATAAAGAAACAAAATAATAACATTAAATGAATAGGATAAAAAGTGGAAAAAACATGAAGTGGTAAATTTTATTAAATACATATCTCTAATATATATTATCTTTAATATATAGTAATTATCTTTATGTATATTATCTTTAGCATATACACAGTGTGTAAGCCGAGCCAGCCTAGCCGCCTCGGTGCCGTGGCAGCGCGGGGTCGTATTTAAAACACACAGGCAGAGAGGGGGCGGAGCAAGATGGCCGAATAGAAACCTCCCGCGATAGCCCCTCCTCACGAACACCAGGTTCAACACCTATCCACACAAGCAAGCACCTTCAGAAGAACCAAAAATCAGGTGAGGGACACACTATCTGGTTTTAACATTATATCAAGGGAAGCGGCAAGGAAGAGGGCGGAAAAGACAGTCTTGCCTTGCCCACGCCGCCCCTCCCCGCATCGCGCCACCCCCTGCCCCACTGTGGCAGCGCTCCAAGTGCGCCCAGGGGAGGGAGAGGGAGGTGACTGTGGGACTTTGCATTGGAACTCAGGACCACCCTGGCACAGGGGAACACAGCCCAGAGCAGATTGCTGCTGGTGCCCACGGAGGAAGTATTTATAGCGCAGGCCAGAGGGAAATCCTCCCCCGCCAAAACCCGAGTTCTGACTAGCCCCACTACCTGACAGAAAGTGGCCCTGGGGCCTGCTGAGTTTGTAAGGCAGTCGGACCACACGGCTGCAGTCCTTGGGAATTCCTGCGGCTGTTCTGGCTCTGTCGGAGCCAGTGGACTTGGGGAGCATGTGACCCAGTGAGCCACCAAAGGCCGTGGCCAAGCCAGTTCCTGTGTCACCCCTCCCTCAACTCCAGACAGTGCAGTTCAGGGAGAGTCATCTTCCACTTGGGGAAGGAAAGGGAAGAGTTCAGAGGACTTTGTTTTGCAACTTGGGTACCAGCTCAGCCACAGTAAAATGAAGTACCAAGCAGACTCCTGAGGCCTCTGAGTCCAGACCTTAGTTCCTGGATGGCATTTCTGGACTGATACGGCATGTAAGCAAAAGGGTGTCAACTTTTAGCATCTCTAATTGGCACTAAAACAATAGTGCCCCAAAGTTAGGCTTTGTAGAGAGAGAATAGATTTTCTAAATTTTTAAAGTCTCCATTAATATATTAAGAGCTGAGTCTGGTGAGCTGGAATGTCAAGGTGTCTATAAGCTAGGAATAAAGGAAAGTTTCTGCTATGCAGAAAGGGAGAAGTCTTCTCCTTATAGACCTGCTAGAATGACGGAAGGGAAGGCGAGTGAAGCATCAGATAAAATGTCAGATTTGGAGGACAGCGGATGTGCCCGATAAGCATCTGAGAGAAGCTTCCCAGTAGATGTGGAGCTATGTCCTACACGGTGAGGGAGAACTAGTGCAGCGCTGGCGGAGAGAGGGGTAGTTCGTTGAGCCTAAGTCGGGGCTCCTGTCTACCTTGGCCTAGATCTTGCATCTCTGTATCCTGGTGGATGAGGGAGGAAGGAGTGGACTGTGCAGGTGCTGAAAGAGTTGGTGGGGCTTGCGAAGTCGTAGGTGAACATAAGGAAATAGTAATTCTATGAATGGAAGTAGATGGCTGGGTCTATAAACCTCAGTCTAACCCAGACAGGTAGACTAGCCACACCTCAGCAAAAGAGACCTTTTGCAAAGAACCCTGCAGCAGAGATCATGACAGAGCAGATGGAGGGTTAGATGTGCTTTCGACATTACAATTACCCCTCCTGTGTCACCACGACGTGGAGTAAACCCTACCACAAAGCCAGATCCTATGTTGGGGAGAAGTGGGGAAAAAGGAAGAATTTCTGAAAGACGAAGTATTTTCTTAAAAGATTGAATTACTCCAAAGAAATTAAAATCGGGAAGAGCCTGAAATATTGTACATTGACCTGGTGTTCCCCCAATCCCCATGATGCCAACTTCTCCACTATTCAGTGGGAATTTGTGAAAAGGTGAAATTGGTTCTGGAAAAGAGAAGAGCAGTATTTCCTTTGCATGTTTAAGTATTTGTGTGTACATTTTCATGCCTCTTAAACATGACTTCTAACAACTCTCCACCTTGGGGTATAGCTTTTCTAGGCATCTAGACAGCTGATACAAGAAAAAGAGTCTCTGTATCTGTAGCTTCATGCATCATTCCAAATTTTGGTCCTTTAAACTTTCACTTAGATTCAGGCAATTTTCATTGATAAGGATCTGTCGTTTTTGTAGTGTTTTGGTGACACAAGTCAACAATTCAAATACATTTATTCACTCAACAAATATTTATTGAGTAATAACAAGGTGTCAGAAAATATCCCTGTTCTTAGGGAGCTTCCCTTCTAGGGGTGAGAGATAGACAATAAATAAGAAAAAAAGTAAATCTACTTCCAGGGTTCAGTATTAGAATGCGTGTGTTTCTCACTCTGGTATAGTAGTGCCTGGAAACGAGCAGCCTTTCCCTGTGGTTCAGATGTGCTGGGCGGCAACTCAGCCTCCAGGTGACCCATCCTTTGCCAGAGGAGTGGAGCAAGGGCTCTGAACCACTCCAATCATCTCTGTCACTATCTTCTTTTCTTTCAGAAAACATTCTAAAACCATAAGAAATTGGATGTCCATGCAGACTGACTCCTAGCCTGTAATGTCACATAGGGATTTCTCTGACTTCTTCAATTTAGTGAACTCACAGAATGCCTTGTAACCACATAAATCATCGATTCTGTAGCCCAGCTGCCAGCATGGCAAAGGCTCAGGCAGGGGATTTGCTCAAGTAGGAAACGATCCTTTCCGCTCGGAAGGCAGGAAGGGCAAAGGCAGCCATGTGATTAGTTATTTTAGTATTTGTCTCTGTCACATGTTACTATACTTACTTTTATCATTTCAAAATGGAACTTTTTCTAATCTCAGTGTAGTCTGTCACTTCCTCCTCTCAAGACAAACACTATCATACTCTATATATTTAGATACCCATGTGTTGGTGTTAATATTCATATATATATATAAAATATAGGTCATGTATATATAATAATTTATATTCAGTTAATTTACTCAACAAATTTGCAATGAGATCAGGTATGTAAATTTAGAACGAGGTTAGATATATAAAACAGTAAGAAAACAAAATTAAAAACCTTATAATCTTAAGGTAGATAAGAGCTGTTCTGATAAAAGCAAATTTATCTAATACAAAGATTTCTTTCTTTGCCTATAACTGTATAGTTTTTCTTTAGAGCCTCTTTTTCTCCTCACAGTGTAGTGTGACACCTCCCCTGTATCTCCCTGAATGTTCTAATGCTATAAATTGTTAGAGTTCTTTAATTTTGTCTAAAATGGGACTCTGTACTTTAAAGTATTTATTAGAATACTTCGCCTTGATATATTATACAGAAGCATTTAATGAGAGTTGGATTTATTATAATTTCATATGACCTTATTTTTAATTTAGCTTAGTGAGGCATCACTTTTGAAGGCTGATCATCTAAGTTAACAATTAGGAGACTTGGTTTTTTATTATATAGTGTTTCAAGAATACAGAATAGTAAGGAAAATTGTTTGAAGAATATCCATGTATCTACCATCCAGCTTTGTGAAATCTTCACCACTTGACATGTTTATATTAGATTTTTAGAGAAATAGACCACTATAGACATACATCAATATTTATATGTGTCCTTCCTCAAATTCATTCCTTTTCTTCTGAATCATTTCTAAAAGTTATTCACTGTCCTAAAGTTGAGCTTATTATTCCTGTGCATATTTTATACTTTGATTATATATGTATATGAATATAAACAGCAAAAATGTTTTTCATGAATTAAAAACTTATATAAAAGTAACCATACTGTAAGAATCTTTTGCAAGCTGCTTTCTTCACTTGTTATATTTTTGAAATATGTACATATTGATAAGTGTAGTACTTTTCCACTTTTTATAAGTGCTATTTGGTATTCCAATGAATAAGTATACCAGAATTTATTGTCCTGTTGATGGACATTTAAAATGTATTTTTTTTTTGTATTTACAAACAGTGATGCACAGAATATTCTTGCACATGTCTGTTAGGTCCACATGTCCTCAGGTGTTCGTTAAGTGAAGCCCACTGCTTCACTCACAATGACTTTCTCTACCTAATTCTCTCCTAGATTCCAGTACTCACCCTCTCCCATCATCCTTTCTTGCTAAGGATAATAACAGCTCTGCTACTATTAGTCCTGAATTACTTTTTATCCCTTAGTGTTCCCATATGTCCATAACTCTGTGAAGAGTCCTTTTGCAAAAAGAGTTGGGAAAGATTCAGGGTGTTGCTTCCAAGAAGGTTTTCTTTTGTTTCTGTCCTGCATCCAGGCCAGACCACTTTCATGTTAATTTCTTGAGTTAGGGACTCCCTGGCCACATGGCAGCATACATTCAAATTTCAAACTTATGTATAGCACAGATATGGTGTTACAGATTCTCAGAGGAGATAATTTTCTAACCAGAGCCCATACAAAACAATTTCTTTCTCCCTCTCATCTTATATATATATTTCCCATTGCTAAAGGATGGGTTTTTACTCTGTTTTTATTCCATCCTTTCACTGAAGGTGTAGGCATCTAACACTCAAACACTATATTTGTATACATGTGTATTAGTGTATGTGTGTGTGTATGTGTTTATGTGTGTTTGTGGTGTCTTGTGGGGTGGGATGATGGTGGTTCCAGTTCTAGCTTACGCTACTAGGGCACAAAGACTGGCTTGGCTGACATTCAAGTCCCCAGCAAAACTTCACCACAGCCTCTGTGTATTGCGTAAGAAATCATACAAAGATTACACTAATGTAGGCCCCCAAAATCAAAGCCAAAGGGTCCTATGCACCCAACATTAGAGCACCCAGATTTACAAAATGAATATTATTAGACCTAAAGAAAGAAATAGACAGCAACACAATAATAGTGGGATTCTTCAACACCCCACTCACAGCACTAGACAGATCATTGAGACAGAAAATCAACAAAGAAACATTGAACTTAATTTGGATTTTAAATCAAATGGACTTAACAGACATTTATACCATATTCCACCCAACAAATACAAAATACACATTCTTTTGATCAGCACTTGGAATGTTCTCTAAAATTGACCACATTTTAGGCCACAAAACACATCTTAACATATTTTAAAAAATCGAAATTATATCACATATTTCTTTAGAACACAGTGGGATAAAGGTAGAAATTAATACAAAGAAGAACTTCAGAAATTATACAAACAGAGAAATGAAACCACATGCTCCTGAATGATCACTGGGTCAATGAAGAAATAAAATTTAAAATTTTTTCAAATGAAAGAATATGAAAACACAATGTACCAAAACCTGTGGAATACAGTAAGAGCAGTTCTAAGGGGGAAGTTTATAGCATTAAATGCCTACATCAGAAAAGTAGAAAGATCACAAATGAACAAGCTTCATCATACCTCAAGGAACTAGAAAAACAAGAACAAACCAAACTAAAAGTTAGCAGAATAAAGAAATAACAATGATGAGAACTAAATAAAATAGAGACCAAAAAGAAAAAAAAAGATCAACGAAATGAAAAGTTTGTTCTTTGAAAGTATAAACAAAATTGATTACCACTATGTAGGCTAACCAAGAAAAGAAAAGAAAAAATCCAAATAAACACAAGCAGAAATGAAAAAGGAGATATAACAACTGATAGCACAGAAATACAAAAGGTCATCAGAGACTATTATGAAGAACTATACACTCACAAACTAGAAAACGTAGAGGAAGTGGGTATTTTCTGGGACACATACAACCTACCAAGATTAAATCAGAAAGAACTAGAACTCCTGAATAGACCAATAATGAGTAGTGAGATTAAATCAGTAATAAAAAAATCTCCCCCCCAACAAAAAAGCTCAGGACCAGATGGATTCACAGTCAAATTCTATGACATAAACAAAGAACTGGTGCCAATCCTACTGAAACTGTACCAAAAGATTGAGAAAGAAGGAATCCTCCCTAACTCACTCTACAAAGCCAGTAACACCAAAGCTCGAAAAGGACACAACAACAACATCAACAACAAAAGAAAACTGCAGACCAATATCTCTGATGAGTATAGACACAAAAATACTCAACAAAATACTAGTGAACTGAATCCAACAGCACATCAAAAGGGAATTCACTATAATCAATTGGGTTTCATCCCAGGGATTCAAGCATGGTTCAACACAAACAAGTCAATAAATTTGTCTCACCACATATACAGAAATAAAAACAAAACCATATGATCATCTCGATAGATGCAGAAAAGTATTTGATAAAATCCAGCAACCCTTCATGATAAAACTTTCAGAAAGGTTGGAAGGCATAGAAGGAACATATCTCAAAACAATAGAAGACGTATATGACAAACCAACAGCCAACATCATACTGAATGGGGAAAAATTGAAAGCATTCCTCCTAAGAACTGGAACAAGGCAAAGATGCCCACTTTCACCACTTCTAGTCAATATAATACTGGAAGTCCTAACCAGAAGAATCAGACAAAAGAAAGAAACAAAGGGTATCCAGATTAGAAAAGAGGAAGTCAAATTATCTCTGGTTTTTGATGATAGGACCTATACCTAGAAAACCTTAAGGACTCCTGCAAATGACTCCTAGATTTGATACATGAATTCAACAAAATCTCTGGTTATAAAACAGATATACAAAAAATCAATAGCAATTCTATACACCAACAATGATCAAGCTGAGAACCAAATCAAGAACTCAATCCCATTTACATTAGCTGCAAAAGAAATCAAATACCTGGGAATATACTTAACCAAGGAGGTGGAAGATCTCTACAAGGAGAACTATAGGTTGCTGATGAAAGAAATCTTAGATGATACAAAAAAATGGAAAACTATCCCGTGCTCATGGATCAGAAAAATCAATATTTTTAAAAAGACCATATTGCCCAAAGCAATCTACAGATTCAATTCAATTGCTATCAAAATATCGATGTCATTTTTCACAGAATTAGAAAAAACAATCCTAAAATTCATATAGAACCAAAAAAGACCATGAATAGCCAAAGCAATCCTAAGCAAAAAGAACAAAACTGGAGGTATCACATTACCTGACTTCAAATTATACTATAAGGTTATGGTAACCAAACAGTATGGCACTGGCATAAAAGTGGACACATAGATCAATGGACCAGAATAGCGAACCCAGCAATAAAACCATATACCTACAACCAACTGATCTTTGACAAAGCAGACAAAACATACACGGTGGAAAGGACACTGTATTTAATAAATGGTTCTGTGAAAATTGGATAGCCATATGCAGAAGAATAAAATTGGATTCCTATTTCTCACTATACATAAAAGTTAGCTCAAGATGGAGCTAACTCCAAGACTTAAATGTGAGACCTGGAACTATAAAAATTCTAGAAGAAAACATAAGAAAATGTCTTCTGGATATTGACCTAGGCAAAGAATTTATGATTAAGACCCCAAAAACAAATGCAATAAAAATAAAAATAGACAAATGGGATTAATTAAACTAAAAAACTTCTGCACAGCAAAAGAAATAATCAACAGAGTAAATAGACAACCTACAGAATGGGAGAAAATATTCTCAAGTTGTGTTTCCAACAAGATAGTAATATACAGAATCTACGAGGAACTCAAACAACTCATCAAAAAAAAAAAAAAAGCCCATTAAAAAGTGGGCAAATGACATGAACAGAAATTTTCAAGAGAACATATCCAAATGGCTAAGAAAGATATGAAAAAATGTTCAGGCAGATGCAAATTAAAACTCCAATGAGATACCATCTTATTCCTATTAGAATGGCCATTATTAAAAAGTCAACAAATAATAGATGTTGGCACAAATGTGATGAAAGGAGAGCACTTATACACTGTTGGTTGGAATGTAAATTAGTACAAGCTCTATGGAGATCATCAATATGGAGAGTTCTCAAAGAACTGAAAATAGATCTACCTATAAGTCCTGCATTCCCACTACTGGGTAGCTATTCTGAGGAAAAGAATTCATTATATCAAAAAGATACCTGAACTTGCAGCACGGTTCACAATCACAAAGATAAAGAATCAATCTAGGTGCCAATCAACAGATGAGTGGATAAAGAAAACGTGGTATATATATCCCATGGAGTACCACTCAGTGATAAGAAAGAATGAAATAATGTCTTTAGCAGCAACTTGGTTGGAACTGGATGCCATTTGCCTAAATGAAGTAACTCAGGAACAGAAAAATAAATGCCACGTGTTCTCATTGATAAGGGGGAGGTAAACTATGGGTACACAAGGGCACACAGAGTGATATAATGGACACTGGAGACTCAAAAGGGGAGAGGGTGGGAGGGAGTGAGAAATGAAAAAAATTACCTATGGGGTACAATGTATGCTATTTGGGTGATGTATATACCAAAATGCCAGACTTCACCTATACCATATATATGTGTAACAGGAAAAAAAGAGACTCAACCATAAAGTTTTGTCAGATATGAGAAAAATTTGTCAAATAAATTAATATTATAATAAATACTGTTGCATTGTTAATGTCCATTTCCCTGATTATAAGTGATATTGACCATCTTTTTATATATATGGTAAACATTTTAGTGTTTTACTTGGGGAATTTATATCCTGTGTTCATTTCCCTGCCCTCCCAATTGGGGTTTTGTTCTTTTTCATTAATTTATAGATTTTTAAAATATATATTCTGATGCTAATCATTTGTGGTTGATTTGTGTCACAAATATTTTTTCCCAATTTGTGGCTTATATTTCTACTTTATTTAGGATAGGTAGACTTCATTTTAATAGTTTATTTGTGGAATTTATTTCATTCATTTCTTCCTAAAATGTCTTAATCTCTTCATATTTAAATCCTTACAAAGCACTTTTCATCTTTGAAAAAATAAAATTTTGCCCTGGTATTAATTATTAAGATTTGCTATATTAACCACAGACTATATGACCCATTTTCTTTGTTTTTAAGTGATGCTCTTTCTGTTCATCTTCTAAAATTATAAGTTGCTATGCATGAATATTTTCATATTTCAACATTCTATTAAGCACGCCATGTAATATTTATCCTTATAGGCAGTGACTATGATGCATTTAATTATAAGATTTAATCTTTATATTTTTAATAATGATTATACTCTATATATCTACTTCCCTGAATAGAATGTTGTAAGAAAAATAACAAAAGTTAAGCAAGAAGATCATGGTTGAAGTATAATTTATTATGATTATAGATAATAATTAACAATGGTAAAAATTACACATATTTATTTTTATTAATAATTAGCAATAAATAAATGGAAATGAAGAAAATGTAGGAAATAGGGAAAACATTATTCATAATCTCATGTTTTGAATACAATCATTATTAAAATTTTGGTGTTTTTCCTCTTAGCTTTCTTTTGCGTGCCTAAGATTCCCCCAATAGAGATGTAATGAGTCTATATCTGCATTTTTATATTCTGATATTCACTTAATTATATATCAGAAATATTTATTCATATTATGACATAATACACTTTTTACTTTAGAAGGGACTTGAGGCAATTTAAGAAATAATTCAAGATAAAACCTTTAAGGGTAAAAAGGAAGGGCCAATCTGTTAGAAGTAGATTCTCCCTGGCACCTGTCAGACAGATCATAGCACTAGGACTATGAATTTGAATTTAACATTTCTCTCAGCTAAGATGAAATGGGTAACCTGTGGGTATTATTATTATTAATATTTGACAAGAGAGAACTTTCTGACTAATAGAAATAACAAAGGGCATGTGTTAATAAACAGTATTTTTCATGAAATTAAACTCAATATAGACATTTATTGCACATGGGAATATAGTTAGGGTGATCATATACTTTATCCTCTGATCCAGCACAGTTCTGAGAGTATATAAGGGATAATTAATAATTACTGGGACAAGAGGACAGCAGAAGTGACCTGGGACTGTCCTGGGGAAACTGGAAGGTGTTTTCACCTTTATTTATGTGGCCGACATGGCTTTGCCTTTTCAGAGCTCAATCCTTGAACACTCTTACACAGCTGGGTACTTTTTCCATAGGTGGTCTTTTTTTTTTTTAAATAATATGTGGAAATATGGAAACATCAATCTGACATTTTTGGAAAACTAAAGATTTGCCAAAAGATAGGTCTTTTGTGTCGGGTACTAATGGGTTCAAGTACAATCATTTTTCTAGATCAGTAATCTATACATTTAAATATATTTATGATGATTTGAAGATAGAGTTGACTCTACAGTATTGTTTTTAATGTCCTAGTCTTTGAAAATACATTTCATCTTATTTCTGCTATGGATTTGATAGATACTGTCAGTTGCTCTTAACATTCGTATCTTCTTATGTAGTATTGGACTCTTAATCTTCAGGTAAGTATGGGCCACCTGAAATACAGGTATACCCCATTTTATTGTGCTTTGTTTTACTATACTTTGCAGATATTGTCCTTTTTACAAATCGAAGGCTTGAGGTAGCCCTGTGTTGAACGAGTCTATTGTATCATTTTTCCAACAGCATATGCTCACTTCGTGTCTCTGTGTCACATTTTGGTAATTTTCACAATATTTCAAACTTTATTATTACTATTATTATGTTTGTTATGATGATTTGTGATCAGTGATTCTTGATGTTACTATTGTAATTGTTTTGAGGCACCACAAACCAAGCTCATAGAAGGCAGCAACTTAATTGATAAAAGTGGGTGTCTTGACTGCTCTACTAACTGGCTGTATCCCCAGCTCTCTCTCTCTCTTTGGGCCTCCCTATGCCCCCCAAAACAACAATGTTTAAATTAATTCAATTAATAACCTTACATTGGCTTCTAAATGTTCAAGTAAAAGGAAGAGTTGCACAACTCTCACTTTAAATCAAGTTACAAATGATTAAGTTTAGAGAAGAAGGCACGACAAAAACCAAAATAGGCTAAAATTTAGGACTCTTGCACCAAATAGCCCAGTTGTGAATGCAACAGTAAAGCTCTTGAAGGAAAGTAAAAGTGATACTCCAGTGAACATGTGAATGATAAGAAAGTGAAACAGCCTTATTGGTAATATGGAAAAAGTTTTAATGGTCTGGATAGAAGATCAAACCAGCCACAATATTCCCTTAAGCCAAAGGCTAATGCAGAGCAAGGCCCTAATTCTCTTCAATTCTATGAAGACCAAAGGAGTTGTAAGGAAGATACAGAAGGAAAGTTTGAAGCTAGCATAGGTTGGTTTATGAAGTTTAATGAAAGAAGCTATCTCCATAACCTAAAAGTGCGAGATGAAGTAGCAAGTGCTAATTTAGAAGCTGCACCAAGTTATCTAGCAGATCTAACTAAGATCATCGATAAAGGTGGCTATTCACCAACTAATGCCACTGAGTCTTCATCAAAAGCAAGAATCAGAAAAGCACCTACCACTTATTTGGCAGTATAGTACATTTGTTCATTGGTTAACACATACAGAATCACCTGATTCTATTCTCTGGGAGAATCTTCCTTTTTCCTTATCCACTGTCCTTTGTGGCCTCTGACTTTGTCTGTTGGTAGGTACTTCCTTGTTAATTTTCCTCCAAGAACACATCTGAGATGTACACCATGGGACATGTCCTGCTTGGGGAGCTGCACAATCCTCATAGCTTGTTTTGTGCTGGTTTAAGTGGTGGGGGAGGGAGTGAGGAGGTTGCATAGGCTCTTTACAAGCGGTTGAACAGGCTTTCAAAAGAAACACTCCTATTTCTTTCTTTCTTTCTTTCCTTCCCCCCCCCTTTTTTTTTTTTACAAATTATAATTGCATGTAATTGCGGGGTACACAGTGACATTATGATATATGTATACAATGCAGAATGATTGAACCAAGCTAATTAGCATATCTATTACCTTAACCTTAAATTCTTATAATTTATTCTTTCTATCTAATCGTAACTTTCTACCTTTGGCCGACATCTCCCCATTCCACTCCCATCCCCTGCCTGCCTCTGGTAACCATCGTTCTACACTCTGCTTCTATGAGTTTGATTATTTTAGATTCCACGTATAAGTGAGAACATGCAATTTTTGTATTTATGTGCCTGGCTTATTTTACTTAACATAATGTCCTCCAGGTTCATCCATGTTGTTGCAAATGACAGAATTTCCTTTTTTTTTTTTTTTTTAAAGGCTGAATAGTATTCCATTGTGTGTGTTTGTGTATGTATGCGTATGTCACATTTTCTTTTCTTTTTTTTTTTTTGAGACAGAGTCTCACTCTGTTGCCCTGGCTAGAGTGAGTGCTGTGGCGTTAGCCTAGCTCACAGCAACCTCAAACTCCTGGGCTCAAGCGATCCTCCTGCTTCAGCCTCCCAAGTAGCTGGAACTACAGGCACGCATCACCATGCCCGGCTAATTTTTTCTATATATTTTTAGTTCTCCAAATAATTTCTTTCTATTTTTTTTTAGTAGAGACGGGGTCTCACTCTTGCTCAGGCTGGTCTCGAACTCCTGAGCTCAAACAATCCACCCACCTCAGCCTCCCAGAGGGCTAGGATTACAGGTGTGAGCCACCGCACCCGGCCTGTCACATTTTCTTTATCCTTTCATTCACTGATGGATGCTTAGGTTGATTCCGTAACTTGACTATTGTCAATAATGCTGCAGTGAACATGGAGGTGCTGCACGTATCTCTTCAAATACTGATTTCGAGTCCTTGTGATATATACCCAGAAGTAGAATTGCTGAGTCATATGGTAGTTCTATTTTAGTTTTGTTGAGGAGCCACCATACAGTTTTCTCTAATGACTGTACTAATTTTCATTCTCCCAACAGTGTACAATATATTATTTCACTTTTTTCTTTGTGGATCAACTGAATCATAATATAAAGCCTAGGAAGTCAGAGTTTTCTAAAGGAGATGCTCCTCCCCTTGAACAAGATCTGATGTTTTCTAGTGGATGCTATTATACAGCTACATGTCTACAATATAAATTTACATTAACATGGCATTATTTTTTGTTCTTTACTTCTATTCTTGAAGTATTTTTGGCATAAATATGGTTTATTCTCTTTCAACTTCACCCTATCCAAATTTATTTGTAAACATTAAACTTATGTGTTTAAATATAATATCAATATATAGTTTTCCTCCTTTACTTCAGAAAACACATAAACAGGTTTCTGTGTTTATTGCAGTCCTATCTGCAGTACAGATATATTGCATGCTGTCTGTAATTTCTGTTATGTGTGTGCAAATTATTTCGACATGTAACTCTAAGTTCTTGGAGGCAATGATATTTGCCTTGCTAAGCTGATAAATACCCTCAAGAAAAAGAAACAGATAAGCCTTCTTTTACTGAAAGTCTGCTGCATTTTCATAATACTTATGGAAATTCTTTCCCATGATGAATACAGTGGGTATATATGTGTATATATATATATGTATATATACACACACACACACACACATATATATACACACATGTATATGTTCTTTTGGAAACAGAAATTCTGTGACTCAATAATACTCAAATAACAACTTAAATACAGACTTCATTATGTTTTCAATAATCCTGAATGGTGCACTCTTGCATTCTGAGAATAAAAATTGAAAAAACTCTGGTGTTTTGCCAGTTATTCATGCTTTAATAACAACACAGCTAAAAACTAGTAGATGTCATTCAATTTGCTATGCAAAGCCTCATGAAGTAGGTGATAACTTACAACTTGTTGGTTACTTGTTGGAAAGGGGGTGTGAGTGGAAAAAGATGCTTTGTGTTTTTTATAGGTTTTCTGAGTACTCTTTGATACTCTTTGCATTAGCATCTAATCAAAATATCCTAATGGGAAGGTGCTACAACTTTTTTCTAGCAATTTTCTAGCAATTTAATTGGGGTGAAATAGTGATACGTTAATATGTTAACATAGGTTCAATATGAATGCTAGATGTCCTTTTCTTCAAATTGGATTCAGTTCAGGAAGGGGTCATCTCCTTTAGAAAGATTTTGAGTTCCTAGGCTTTATATTATGATTCAGTTGGTCCACAAAGAATAAAGTAAAATAATAAATGTATTTAAAATTTTTATTAAAAAATCTTTGAAAAAATTTTACACATTTCATAATTGTATGTTATGGAATACATTGTCTCTTTTTTCAACTTAGGGTTTAATATGGTATTTTTATGACTCTAAACTATATCTGAAAAAGATTAACCTGAGCCTGTCTTAGAGATGGTTTCTAAAAAGACCACTTAGCTACAGTAACCTTTGAAAGTGGGAAACTTCCACTCCTTGTTAGGACTGACATTGGAAAATTGCTTTCTTATCATTAGACCGTCTTGTGATGTACCAGCAAACAATGTTATGCCTTATCTACTACAACATTATTTGTCTTCTTTTGTTATGGAGAAAAGATACACATATTCTTTGGGCTTATCCACCTGACAAGGGATAGAAGAGCCCACTACAGAATGCTTTCATTTACAGAAAGCAGTCCTAGAGAAAAAGCTTATTCGTCAGATGCAGATGAGCTCTCGGTGGCCCAACCATGTTGTTCAAAAAACTTCCCAGTCACAGGCAGGAAGTTTAGCCCCAGCTTGAAAGATTGGGGATGAGTTGAAAACAAAAACATAACACTCAAATCCTATAATAAAAATAGAATTTTAGTTAAGTGTTGACTGGAACAGCTCAGATCAACAAGAAAGGCGTTAGATAATACCTAGATTCTTTTTCTATAATAATTTGCCTTTTAGGGTTATTATTATTGCTATATTTAGCTGTATTAACAAAGTGTCTATTTAAAAAAGATTTACAAAAGAATCACTGTGGAGGGAAAAGGCCCTAGTTTCTCTCTCTTAATAGGTTTCTTGAGAAGCATACCGTTTTATAAATAATTCAGTCATCATTTCTCCTTTGGAGGTAACATATGCTAATTGAAGGTAAAATATACGAGCAAATACATAATTCTCTGAGGACCAAGTTTAAAAACCCTGTTCTTTAAAATCGATAAAGTGGGCCAACAATAGTGTCTGGGATTCAACAGCATTTCTTGACAGTTTCTGCGTCAGTTTGGTCTTTACCTTTGTGGATGTCCTGACAGGTATGCTGAGACAAGCAAACAGGTCATTTGTTTACGGTTTAGAGCTATGGATTGCGTTCAAAACCCCAAAGGCCTCAGGAGAGACTTGACTGTGGCATGAACTGAAATTCTCCACAGTGTAGTCAGCAGCTTACACAGCCTTATGTATCCCCTAAGAGTTTGCAGTTCCCAACTATGGTTATGTATCAGAATCACCTGGGGACCTTTTGAAACATGGGCCCTGCCCACAGAAATTCTGAGTGAATTAGTCTGGACTGAGACCTCAAAATGAGTATTTTTTAAAAAGCTGCTCAGAGATTCTAATCTGCAGCTGGAATGATAACCACTACACGGTAGACATGACACATTACTCAGTGTGTGCAGGGAAGCTGATACTAGTATGTTCTAATCATAACAACATAAAACATGGGATCTACGTATATTCGATCAAACAGAGCTTTATGTGTGTGTGTTATTGGGAGATTATGTGTGTGTTCTTCTTTCACTCAATACTCAACCTTCAGTACAATTCTGCCTAAATCTTTGGGTAACAGCTTTATCACATTTATCAGGAAGAAACTGGTAATGTATATTACAGGTAATCATTGATTCTCACATCCCTGTAAAGTACTACCAGCAGAAAAACAATGCCATCAGATTAATGAGCCAATACGTGAAACAGTGCTTCTAGAGGTATTGACATGATGGCTGGGCTTGCTACCTCACCTTGCAAAGTTATCTTAACCAGGGCTCCCTCTGCATTTTTTTTTTTTTTGACATCTAGAATCGCTCTGCATCTTTATGTGACTTATTCTGTAACTATTGGGTAATACTATCTCTTATCCCTCTTTCGTGTTTGTGACCCAGCAAAGCTTCTCTGCAGAAAGCTTCTGAGGGCATAGCCCTACCAATCCAATGTAAAGGCTGAATACTTTTTGTAACATGAAAGGAGATCATGTTCCTATTCTGCATAAAAATTCTCCAGTAGTTCCTACCTTCAGGTTACATATGCTATAAAACCATTGATCACCTGGCTCTTCCTATCTGGCCAGCTTTGATGTCTCACCATTCTCCCCCGCCTCCCCAACCTCCCTCTACACATATGAGGCTGAAATGGGGAAAATAATTGCTCACTTCCTAGGATTCTGTAAATATTAAATCAGAATTCCTGAAAAGTACTTAGTACAGCCTAGAATGTACGAAGAACACAGTACAAGACTAAACACATACATTCACACATGCATACTCACAGAAATAAGTAATAACAGCAATAAAAAATCTTTTCTTGTCATCACGAAGCAGTTGTCTGCTTCTTACTTTACATCTCAGTAGCATCATTTGCGTATCTCTGTTATAAAGCTTGTTTAATTGCATTGCAGTTGATGGTTTGCCAATCTGCTTAGCAGCACAGGACCTGCTGCATAATAGGTAGTGTAATTAATGTTTCATGAAATCAGATGCAAATGATTTAGAATTTTCAAGGAGTGATAGATTTTTTGCTTAGCCATATGTTTTCTCACATTTAGACTCTCAAATATTAATTCAATGAATGAATGAATTGTTCCCATTAGAACCCAGAACTGGTAAGAACTATGAATGTAGTTCATGACGTGCTGCCAACCGGCCCATAGATGGTTCAAAACTTTGAATCTTAGCTTTCTATGGTTCCCTCCATAGAATTAACCTCTAACTATATCCAAAACCACTACAGAAAAATTTAAACTAAAGACTGAAAAAGTTACCGTAATGCTTCTTTCTTAGCACGTAGTTGAAATTCAGTGGCTAATATCTGTTTCATTGAAAAAGAATGAATTATCAAGGCACATCTGTTTCGACTTTTCTCTTTTAACAGGGCCAATAGTATAAGTAGGTCAGCACTAAATGTGATTGCCAGTGGTTGATATTATAGGTTTTAATGGTGTTACTGTTAGTTTTCCTTTTATGAAAATAGATGTATTAGAGCTACAATCCTCAAACCCCAGGCTGCAGACCAGTACCTGTCCGTCCATGGCCTGTTAGGAACCAGACTGCACAGCAAGAGGTGAGTGAGCAAAGCTCCATCTGTATTTACAGCTGCTCCCCTTGGCTCACCATCCCCCCATCCCTGCCCTGTCCTTGGAAAATTGTCTTCCATGAAACCAGTCCCTGGTGCCAATAAGGCTGGGGACCACTGTGATAGAGGATAGTTACTTATTCACACTGAATTTTAGAAGTCCAGCTTAGCAAATCAGAATAAATTATTGTCTTCAGCTGACTAGGCTGTAGGCAACTTGTGAGCATGCATCTAGCCATCCCTCTGGGAGCCTAATGCTTGCACAGTGTTCTAGAACAATTTCCCAAATCCATGTGGCTTATGTCCTTGGGGCCCAATCTGGTGAAAGGCTGCAGCTAAGGAGTTCACATTATGACATTTATTCAGTAAGTATTTATTGAATTTCTACCATGTGCTGGGCAATTTGATTGGTTAAGCAAAAAGATTAATGTGGGGATTTCCAGTGCTGGTAAAGAGAGAGGTGAAGTCTGGGGGATAAAGTGGCTTTAACTGGCGCTGCTCACATCATTCCCTGAGAACAACACAAGCCCTGCTGTTCCTCAGCTCTTTTACAGACTTCCTTCCTTCCCTCCTTCCTTGCTTCTTTCCTTCCTCCCTCCCTTCCTGCCTTCCTCTTTTCCTTCTTTGCTTCTTCCACTGTAGTTACTTGTTTGTCTGTCTTTAGTCTTAGATTCTTAGATTGTCAGCTTCCTGAGGGTAGGAACCACGTATATATTGCTCTCCGTTTTATCCTTGCTAGGCGGAAATTGCCTAATTGCATACTAATGTTATTCTGAATAGGGATATGTTCTGGTTCTATGTGTGCAATTCAAAGCAGGTTCTTTTTTCCAACTCAGTGCTTCTTTGCATTAAGACACAGAGTTGCATTATAAAGACAATAATCAACCTAGGGGAGGATGTGGAGGAGAAAATAAAGGGAAAAAAAGAAAAAACAAGAATCAACCCAGGCCCCAAAACTATTATAGTCAGTGGGTGGTTACAGTTGACTCTTTGTGCATGACTAATGTTTGTGAAATAAATAATTATTGCTCATAATCGTGGGTGGTAGTTTCTTCATAGTCTGTGGACTACTTTGTAATGAAAGTATAATTTTATTTATTTATCTTATATAACCCAATATAAATTATTTGGAATAATGGAAATGTAGGTAAATGCTGGGAAGGGATATTGAACAGAAATTTAAAGTATTGATTTCAATGTCTGAGGGATGAGTAGCCTTCATTCAGGATGGACTTATGGAGGCTCAAATACTTGCTCCCACAGTGACG